>OX457020.1:0-189253 GCA_949752705.1 Callimorpha dominula
AAAGAGGGCTGGATCAAGGTTGAAAAGGTAAGGAAAGCTAAAGATAGGAAAATTATAATAGGCCTGGAAACCGAGGAAGAAAGAAGCAAGATAAAGACCAGACTTCAACAAGAAGGAGTTGACCTCACTGTGGAGGAGGTCAAAAACAAAGACCCACTTTTGATACTGAAGAACGTGCTATCAGTGAACACCGATGAAGACATTATCAAAGCGCTTAGAAATCAAAATAAGAGTGTTTTTGATGGCCTCGATAGTGAGGAAAACAGGGTGGAAATACGATATAGAAGAAGGACACGTAACCCTCATATTGGCCACGTCATCATCAGCGTCTCGCCCACCATCTGGCGACGGGCATTGGGGATTGGAACTGTACATATTGACCTCCAACGAGTACGAATTGAGGACCAATCTCCATTGGTGCAGTGCACCCGATGCCTAGGATTCGGGCACGGTAAGCGACTCTGCAAAGAGCCTGCGGACCTATGCAGCCACTGCGGCGGTCCCCACATGAGGACAGAATGCCCGGACTGGATGTCGGGCTCACCACCCGCATGCAGAAACTGTACAAGGTCAAAAATAGAATACGGTACACCACATAACGCTTTCAGTCATGACTGCCCCGTACGCAAAAAATGGGATGACGTGGCCAGATCAACGGTCGCGTATTGCTAAAGGCACCCCAATGCAAAATACCCCGTATGGAGTATTGCAGGCGAACCTCCAACGGAAAAAGCTTGCTACCAATGAGCTCCTAATTGAGGCTACAAAGCGCGGAACAGCGGTGGCGCTTCTACAGGAACCGTATGTGGCAGGAGAAAAAGCAATGAGGAGTCACAGGGGCGTTAGGGTCTTCCAGAACACAGGCACAGGAGATGGGACTGTCAAAGCAGCAATAGCTGTCTTTAGCAGCGAACTTATAGTCAAGCAGTACCCGAAACTCACCACAAATAACATCTCAGTGGTGGGGATCCAGACCAGTGCCTGGGAGATCACGCTTGTCTCCTTTTATTTCGAGCCAGACCAGCCCATCGAACCTTATCTGGAACATCTTAAGCAGATAGTGCTCGCAGTCGGTTCCAGGAAAATCATCATTGGAGGGGACGCAAATGCAAAGAGCATATGGTGGGGTAGCCCGAAAATCGACCAAAGGGGCGAAGAGATGGCAGGAACTCTCGGGGAGCTTGGCCTAAATATTCTGAACCGAGGGGAAACACCGACCTTCGACACAATCCGAGGAGGGAAACGGTACAGTAGCCACGTGGACGTCACCGCCTGTTCCAACGACATGTTGGACTTGATAGACGACTGGAGAATCGACGAGGGTCTCACGAGCTCGGACCACAATGGCATAACGTTCAAAGTTCTCTTGCAGAAGTCCAAGGGTATCAAAATTCAGAGAACCACACGGAAATTTAACACCAGGAAAGCCAATTGGTCCAAGTTTCATGTGAAACTTGGCCAATTGAAAATTGATAATAAATTCACACTAGCCGAAATAGAAAAAATTAATGACATAGAGCAAATTGACATCACAGTAAATAACTTCACAAAAGCCATAGACCAAACATGTAAATTAACGATACCCACTAAGAAACATCAAGAAGAACTTACCTTGCCGTGGTGGTCCGAGAGACTCGCGGGGATGAAGAAGACCGTCGCCACCAAAAAACGCAGGATCCGTTGTGCCGCCCAAATCCGGAAGTCGAAGGTCATCGAGGAGTACCTGAAAGAGAAGGAAGAATATGAGTTGGAAGCGACCAGGGCTCAGACCGAGAGTTGGAAGGAATTTTGTGGGAGACAGGATAGGGAGGGGGTATGGGAGGGGATATATAGGGTGATAGGCAGGACGCAGCGAAGGGAGGAAGACTTGCCATTGGAAAGAAATGGAGAGGTGCTGGATGCGAGGGGCTCCGTAAAGTTGTTGGCGGAAACGTTTTATCCGGAGGATCACCCTGAACGCGACAACTATCATCACCGCTCCATTCGATTGAAAGCTGAAAACGTTAACACCTGCGAGCAAGATGAGTCCAACGACCCACCGTTTACGATGGCAGAACTTAGAAATTCTATGGAGTCCTTTAACCCCAAAAAGGCACCGGGCTCCGATGGTTTTACCGCCGACATTTGTTGCCATGCCGTGGGTAATGACCCAGAACTGTTTTTAAAGTTTTTAAATAAGTGCCTAGAATATCGTTACTTCCCCGCGTCCTGGAAGCAGGCAACAGTGGTGATTCTGAAGAAGCCAGGGAAAGAAAATTACTCCACACCTAAGTCATATAGGCCGATTGGACTGCTGCCTATATTAGGGAAGATTTACGAGAAGATGCTGGTGGCCCGCCTGAAGTTCCATCTCTTACCAAGGATGAGCACCCGTCAGTACGGATTCATGCCGCAAAGAAGCACTGAGGACTCCCTCTATGCCCTCATGCAACATGTACACAAAAAACTAGAACAAAAACGACTAGTAACGCTTGTATCGCTGGACATAGAGGGAGCTTTCGACAGTGCCTGGTGGCCTGTAATAAGAGTCCGCCTAGCAGAAGAGAAGTGTCCACTCAACCTTAGGCGGGTCATGGACAGCTACCTCAAAGACCGAAAAGTGGAGGTTCGGTACGGTGGGGAGGCATACAGCAAGTACACCAACAAAGGCTGTGTCCAGGGCTCAATCGGGGGCCCAATTTTTTGGAATCTCATCCTAGACCCCCTCCTAAAAGCGTTGGAGCGCAGGGGAAACTATATCCAGGCGTTTGCGGACGACGTTGTCCTGGCGTTCGACGGAGAGACCGCACTGGAAGTGGAGCGATGTGCCAATGCCGCTCTCGATCATGTGCTGGCGTGGGGTGTTGAAAATAAGTTAAAATTTGCACCTCATAAGACTACCGCAATGGTGATCACTAAAAAATTGAAATATGACACGCCACGCCTGCGCATGGGGGGGATCGACATCGACATGTCAAACGACATGAAGCTTCTGGGTGTAACCATCGACCACAAATTGACATTTAACACCCATGTCTCAAACGTCTGCAGAAAAGCGATAGGGATTTACAAGCAGCTTTGTAGAGCAGCAAAGGTTAGTTGGGGGCTTCACCCAGATGTCATCCGGGTAATATATGTAGCGACAGTAGAGCCCATAATACTTTACGCTGCTAGCGTCTGGGCACCGGCTGCTAAAAAGTTGGGCATTATAAAACAGCTTGGGACCGTCCAGAGGGGAATCGCACAGAAAATGTGCAGGGCATACCGTACGGTCTCTTTGCACTCAGCGTTGGTGCTTTCCGGTATGATCCCCCTTGATCTGCGAGTTCGCGAGGCAGCATCACTGTATGAGGCAAAGAAAGGGGTGCCACAATTAGCATTGAGGGGCAGAGAGGTCGAGCAAATGGCTGCATCGGTGGAGGATCCTCATCCTGCGACAAGGGATATACTGCAATTCGACAATTTGGCGAACCAGGAGCATCTGGATAACGTGCGTAATTTTGACGTCCGTATTTTTACGGACGGTAGTAAGATTGGAGGAGGGGTTGGTGCCTCACTTTCCATATGGAATGGTGAAGCTGAGACCAGAGCCCTCAAACTTGCGCTACCGGATTATTGCACGGTGTATCAGGCCGAGCTTCTGGCGCTAACCAGGGCTACCAGGGAGGTAGTTAAGATCAAATCGTCCTCTTTTGGAGTTTTCAGCGACTCGATGGCGGCTCTTCAGACGGTCACAAATCCCGGTTCGCGCCACCCTCTCGCTGTCGAAGCTAGGGATAATATAAAATCAGCATCCCACCAGAACAAGGTAGTAAACTTGTTCTGGATTAAGGCCCACGCTGGACTGCTGGGAAATGAAAGAGCTGATCAGCTAGCGAAAGAGGCCGCTGGGAACTCCAAAAGAAAGCCCGACTACGATCGATGTCCGATCTCATTCATCAAGCGCAGCATACGAACGGCGACGCTTGATGAGTGGAATCGAAGATACGAAACAACCAACACCGCATCAGTGACGAAGCTATTTTTCCCGGATGTGCGACTAGCTTATAGTGTAATACGCAGGATGGGCACAAGCGCCATAAACACGCAAATAATGACGGGACACGGCGGATTCTCCGAGTACTTGAACCGATTCAAGTGCAAGGAGAGTCCATCGTGTATTTGCGACCCAGAGGAAAGCGAATCTGTCATGCACATACTCTTCGATTGCCCTCAGTTTGCAAAGCGCCGATTTGAGGCTGAAAATATTTTGGACATAAACATAACGCCGAATAGCGTAAAGATAATAATGCCCAGTAAAAATGCCGATAAATTTTTAGACTATTGCCAATATGTAGTAAAAATAGTGATAGCTCGAAACAAAACCGCATAAGTAAATATGCTGTCATAATATAGTGTATATATTAGTGACTAGCATAGTAGTAATAAGTTTGTTAGAAAAAATTTTTAGAAATAGGAAATATTGTGCGACATGTAACAATAGAAATACGATTAGAATAAATAAAAATAAAGCAAGAGCAACAATATTTGCCCCCTGCTCTGTGTAATTAGAAAGGAATAAGAAGCTGTAAGTAAAGTAAAATTAAGTTAGCATTAAGGTACTAAAATTGTGAGTAGAGTTAAGAAAAACATAGAATAAGTCTACATGTATAGGAGCTCATATTATTAAAATCTTGTCTCCCTGTTATTTATTATACCTGAAAGTAAAATTAAAATAAGATAGCTAGTATTACGATGATAGTTGGGAATCCCACCCATAAAGGACATGAATGAGGATGAATGTGAGAAAGAACTAGTATGAGGAATGTAAGTGCGAGAAGCACAAATGCGAGAAATGGAACGAAAGAGAAACGGACAGGCATAGGCTCCGATTATGTTGGAGGTAGTAGTAGAAAAAAAAAAAAAAAAAAAAAAAAAAAAAAAAAAAAAAAAAAAAAAAAAAAAAAAAAAACCTAACCTAACCTAACCTAACCTAACCTAACCTAACCTAACCTAACCTAACCTAACCTAACCTAACCTAACCTAACCTAACCTAACCTAACCTAACCTAACCTAACCTAACCTAACCTAACCTAACCTAACCCAGTCCCGTGCCTTCCGTCATAGCGAAAGCTTTGTTTCTAAGTCGCTCCGCGCTTAAAAAATCGAATAGTCGGGAAAAGTGGTGAGAAAGCATAGTGCGATACATTAAAAGTTGCGCAATCGCGAGCGCTACGCGATCGTGAAAACCGCGCGAAAATTGCTTAAAAACTGTGGATTTTCTCAGAACAAAAACTGTTTTTTAGTGTCTAAGCAAGTGAAAACGCAGTGATATCTCCAAATCTAGATCGATAACATACATTTTCTCGACTGTGAAAAGGTGTGTCCCGACGTGACCCATCTTTTGAGACCCCTTTCGGAATTTTACAGTTACAACTCGAAGTGCTAGGGCCAAAAAACTAAAAAACACGTGGCAGAAAATTCAGGTTTTTCAGCCAATTTGCTGAAACTGAAAGTGGCAGCGGAAAGCGGCATAAACAGGGATTCTGTGAGTGTTTGAAAATCGCGAATCGGATAAAAACTGTGGCAAATACGGACAACCAAAGTGTAGGGAACTCGGTCAAAAATTTTACGCTTTTTCATCGGGTTACTATCGAAAAACAAGATCGATGACATATACTTTTTTAAGTTGAAATCATTAGTTACATAAATAGCCTAACGGGAAAACCTTAGTTTAGATTTTTAGGATAAGTGGTTCCCGAACGCCAGACTTTTTACGGTGACCAGTGCGGAGGAGAAGAGATACACGCCAAGTTGGTCGGGGACAAGGGGAGGCGAACCCCTACTGACTCGATCCTGACCACCTGGGAGTTGCTCCTGGAACCCTCCACAGCCAAAGTTGGTTCTGGCAGAATCACCTCTGAAGGATATTGCGGGCTCCAGGGGCCATTTGCAGAAAGTTGTCAGCATCCCCTAACTTCAGCGGCCTCCTGGGGGTGAACGGCGTGAAAAGCGGCGCTGGTGCTGGTGCAAGTGGACGGACACACAAATAAACTGTAACAAAAAATTTTAATTAGTAAGTTAGTTTTAATAATCTATTTTATAAGGAATTTAATGTAAGGATAGAGAAAATTCGCCATTACGCACTAAGTTGGCCAACCCCCTAGCGGGTAAACGGCTCGGGATATCGCGAAAATAACATAAGTTTGGTTCTCTTACGAGAAGCGACTGTAAGGACAATCTACCAGTAGGCACTCCCGAAAACAACCCCCGGGAAGATTTTTTCACAAATTATAAAAAATTTCCGGTTTCCCGTTTCCCGGGAATCTCGTTTGAGCCACTGACGATAAATTCAGAACGTCCTATACACCCTTAGATTTTAAACGGGCGCGATATCTCGACCCTAAGGGCGAAACCAACCACTTAGAGCTGGAAAAGGGCACCCCCCGCTGTTCCCGGAACCCTACCCCGGTGACGCGCGGGCCTATAATTAGCTATAAGCGGGAAACACTGGGCTTTTTACTGACCAACAAAATATAACTTGCCCTGAGCTCTTAGGACACCTAGACTGGAAACGGCCTAAATTTATAGGAAAATACCCAAAAAACTGTAGCCGCAATAAATTAGATTGTTTAGATAAGGGATTTCCAAAAAACAGCAAATATCTAAGGAACCGTGAGTCCTAGCTCAAAAATAACACTTTTTCGGCCCCCCCCTCCCTAACCCACCCCCCCCATCCTGCGTCAAAAAATCGAACCCTTCCCCACCCACGCAAAAAGTTTCAACCCCCTACCCCTATATATTGTTGGTCGACCAGCCTAGTGAGACCCCTAGTTTAAGCACAAACCGAAATATTCTAAGTGTTTTAGAATCTGGAAAAACTTTTAAAATTCCATAACTTGGGAACCGGAGTCCCGATCCTCAAGCGGATTTCAGATAAAGACCAAAAATTTCAGGGGCTTTTGGAATACATAGACCTAGAGTCTCCAGGTAGAGACAGACAAAAAGTTTTCTCCAGATACTAGGTTAAGACTGTAAATATAGCTCTAGGAACTTAGTAGTAAGTAGTTAAGGACTTCGTGACTTCGCTCCCGCTCTACATAGAGCAAAATTTACACTTTCCCTATTTTATACATTTTAGCATAGCGACAGGGACTATATACATCCCCTCTAAACGTTGACAACTCCACAGCGTGGAGTTGAACGTCTCTACATAGAGAAAATTTTATTGAGTTATTCTTACTTACTTTAGAACATCCACCGTCCTTTTTAGGGAAAGCCCGCCTAGTGGCGAGACAGACTCTACGTAGAGTTGAAAAATTTTTTTATATATTTTTTGTTTTTTGTTTTAATTTTGATAAGACTGTGGACAAACTGCGGTTGTGAGAAGACCGACCCTATGTAGAGTTTATTAACTGATTAATTATTTTATCGTGACTTTACCATTTTTATAATTTAAGAACATACGCGGTTTTGTTTTCAAAACTGTACTCTATATTTTGTTTTAATTTGACCTTCTTTTACTTTACTTTTACTTTTACTTTTTAATTATCGTCCTTATTGACGCTCTTAACCTTAAGTTACTTTGACGCAAGCCCTCCAATATGTTCGGATATAGGACACCGAAAAAGGCGACTGACAATGTCAAATCTCCGTCAGGACCTGGGGCGGTCGCCCCTCTGAATGTAAGACGCAGCATAGGGGAATGGGAAGCCACAAGTACCAGCCCCACTCCCTGTACAACAGAAAAAACATCACAGGCCGGTCCTGCAAAAACCAAACAAAAGTCTGTTGTGACGCAGGAGAGCAAAGCTGCGACCGCGACAACAACAAAGAAGCCTGTTGAAACATGCTCCCCTTCAAAGGCCAAGTATGCAGACCGAACTGCGGAGGCAAAAGCCTGCTTAGTAAAAACAAAATTTCACCTAAGTAGCACAAAGAACACCAAGAGGGAAATTATAGCCGGTATCTCCGAAGCCACGGAACGACTTTACCAACTGGTAAAAGAGGTTGAAACGGAGCTTAAAGCGTCAAAGGAAACGGCAAAAACAGCAACACCTGCGCCTCAAACTCAGAATGAAAATGTGAGTGTAGAAAGCGGTTACACCACAGAGAGGCACAAAGAACTAGTGATGCTGATAAAATCACAGGGTGAAAAGATTGATGGCACCTTCAAGGAAGTGGAGAAAGTGAAGGATATGGTAACAGTGTATCAGTCAAACCAACTACCGCATATGACATATGCGAATGTAGTAGCGACCAAAACGAAGGCCTCAGAAAGAACTGCATTACACTCGGTAGTTATAGCCTCTACCGACGAGAAGGACACGGGAGAGGAGGTACTGGACCAAGTTCGAAAGGCCGTAAATGCGAAAGACGGATACGTAACCATAGAAAGGGTACGAAAAATCAAGGATAGAAAAGTAATAGTGGGATGTAGGACTGAGGAGGACCGGAATCGAGTGAAAGAGCGACTACAGGGCGCAGCGAGCCACCTTACAGTTGAAGAGATGAGAAACCAGGATCCAATGGTCGTACTCAGAGATGTTTTGGTTTGCAACAGTGATGATGATGTCATCGCGGCGTTGAAAAATCAAAACAAGGAGGTCTTCAATGGTATAGATCAAAGGGAGGATCGAATCTCTGTAAAGTACAGAAAGAGGGCGCGAAATCCACACTGTGAACACGTGGTGCTCAGAGTGTCACCAGTGCTGTACAACAGGCTAACGGAACGCGAGTACGCACATATAGACATGCAAAGGGTGAGAGTGGCAGACCAGTCGCCACTCGTACAGTGTTCCGCATGTTTGGGGTACGGCCACGGACGCAGAATATGTAAGGAGGAAACCACAAAATGTAGCCACTGCGGAGGACCCCATATGCGGGAAAAGTGCGCCGACTGGATGGCAGGAACTGCACCGACGTGCTGTAACTGCGTGACAGCAAAGATGAACAATGTAGAGCACAACGCTTTTAGCTCTGAATGTCCAATTCGTAGGAAATGGGAGGCACTGGCAAGAGCCAAGGTGGCATATTGCTAAGGTGGTCCATAGTTGTTCCCGGGTGAATAGCCCTGTCCAATGTTACACAGTCGCCCAAGCAAACCTGCAAAGGAAAGACCTAGCCACGGCAGAACTCATGATAGAAGCCAAGAAACGCAAGATTGCGATAGCATTGGTCCAGGAGCCGTATGTGGGGGGGGTGAAAAGAATGAAGGACTACCGTGGGGCGAGAGTCTTCCAGAGCGCTGCAATAGGAGATGGG
Source organism: Callimorpha dominula (assembly GCA_949752705.1). NCBI lineage: Eukaryota > Metazoa > Arthropoda > Insecta > Lepidoptera > Erebidae > Callimorpha > Callimorpha dominula. The sequence goes on from OX457020.1 coordinate 9,223, forward strand.
ACGGTGAAGGCGGCAATCGTCATATATGACGACGAACTTGACGTCATCCAATGCCCGAAACTTACGACCAACAATATTGTTGTAGTAAGGATCCGAACCAGTGCCTGGGAAATCGCGGCGGTCTCCTTCTACTTCGAACCGGATAAACCCATAGGGCCATACCTGGACCAGCTGAGAACCATCGGCGAGGAGCTGGGCTCAAGAGGTCTGCTGCTGGGTGGTGACAGTAACGCAAAAAGCACTTGGTGGGGCAGCACCATGGAAGATCAGAGGGGAGCCGAGATGTGTGGCACCCTGGAAGAGTCAGGTTGGCAAGTATTAAACATCGGAGATACGCCCACCTTCGACACAACGAGAGGAAACAGGACACTCACCAGTTTCGTGGATATCACGGCGTGTACCGATGACCTGTTGGGATTGATCGACGACTGGAAGGTGGACCAATCAGTTACGAGCTCTGACCACAATACAATACTATTTAAAATTAATTTAGAAAAAAGTAAAGGCCTCAAAGTCCAAAGAACAACCAGGATTTTTAATACAAAAAAGGCGAAGTGGGAAAACTTTAATAATATATTAAATAAAAGTAAGATAGAAAATAACATTAGTGCTGACTCAATAAATAGCGTAAATAATAAAATTGAATTAGAAAATATAATAATTAAGTACACCGAATTAATAACTTTAGCTTGCCAAGATAGTATGCCATTAAAAAGAAAATCAGAAACCGTAAAAATTCCATGGTGGAGTACAGAGCTCGAAAACTTAAAAAAGAAAATGGTCACATTCAGACGAAGAATTAAAAATGCCGCGTCATACCGCAGAGAGAAGGTAATCGAAGAATACTTGCAACAGAAAGAGATCTACGAGTGCCACGCCAGGAAAGCCCGTTCCGACAGTTGGAAGGCGTTCTGCGAGAGGCAGGACAGAGAAAGCATGTGGGATGGTATTTACCGGGTAATCTCAAGGACCGCCAGGAGAGAGGAAGATCTGACCCTAAAAACCAAGGATGGTGTTTACCTAAACCCGAAAGAGTCGGCAGATTTACTCGCCGAGACGTTTTACCCTGAAGACCTGGAGGAAATGGATAACACCGATCATCCCCGGATTAGAGAAATGGCAGAGCGAGTAAACGAGCGGAAGCATGATGAGTACCATGACCCGCCGTTTACCCTGCTAGAGCTTGAGACCGCAATGAGGAGTTTTAACCCGAAGAAGGCCCCAGGAGCGGATGGCTTTACGGCGGATATCTGCAGCAGAGCTATCGGCCAGGATCGAGAATCATTCCTTGCCCTATTCAATAAGTGCCTGCAGATAGCGCACTTCCCGAATATATGGAAGGAGGCCACGGTGGTGGTGCTGAGAAAACCGGGCAAGGATGACTACACGAATCCCAAGGCTTATAGGCCTATTGGCCTCTTGCCGGTTCTGGGGAAGATTCTGGAGAAAATCATAGTAGCTAGGATCAAATGGCATCTAGTACCGCGACTCAGTACTCGCCAATACGGATTCATGCCCCAGAAGAGCACCGAAGACGCCCTCTATACCCTGATACACCACATAAAAGGTAAGATACAGCTGAAAAAATTGGTGACCCTTGTATCCCTGGATATAGAGGGGGCATTCGACAGCGCGTGGTGGCCGGCAATAAGAGTCCGTTTGGCTGAGGAAGAGTGTCCGGTAAACATCAGGAGGCTACTCGATAGCTACCTAGACTGCAGAAGGGTCAAGGTAAGATTCGCCACGGCTGAGAGTACGCGAAATACCATGAAGGGTTGCGTACAGGGGTCAATCGGTGGTCCAATTCTTTGGAACCTGCTTCTCGACCCACTTTTGAGGGGACTTAATGATAGAGGGGACTACTGTCAAGCATTTGCCGATGACGTTGTACTAGTCTTCCACGGCGACACAGCAGCAGAAATTCAGAGACGAGCAAATGCCGCTCTTGACTATGTCCAGCAATGGGGTGTAAAGAACAAACTCAAGTTTGCACCGCAAAAGACCTGTGCAATGGTCCTTACAAACAAATTGAAGTACGACACTCCTTTGCTGTCCATGGGGGGGATCGGCATCAGCATGTCGAAAGAAGTAAAGATCCTGGGGCTCATTATTGACGATCGCCTTACATTTAATTCACACGTGGCGGCTCAGTGCAGAAAGGCGATAGCAATATATAAGCAGTTAGCAAAAACCGCCAGAGTTGGCTGGGGCCTCAGTCCAGACATTATCCGAACAATTTACGTCGCGGTTATAGAACCTGTAGTGATGTATGCAGCAGCAGTATGGGCACCGGCAGTAAATAAACTAGGAATACAGAAGCAACTTAATATGGTACAACGAGGATTCGCACAGAAACTCTGTAAATCTTATCGCACAGTCTCTCTGCACTCGGCACTGGTGCTGTCTGGGATACTGCCTCTCGACATCCGAGTACAAGAAGCAGCCGCCATGTACGAGGCCAAGAGAGGGTTGTCTCAGACGGTGCTAGGAGATAGAAAGACCGATAGTGTGGTAAGTTTTGCGGAGGCCCCTCATCCAGCTGTGTGCATGGCTTTGGACTTCGTATGCCTGGTAGACCAAAACCTTGTCGACAGGCACAATGTGCAAGAGGTGCGAATATTCACCGACGGCAGCAAGCTGGAGGGAAAGGTCGGAGCGGCACTTTCCATATGGAATGGTGAGGCCGAGATTCGGACCCGAAAGCTCTGTCTGTCCGCGTACTGCACAGTCTACCAGGCGGAACTCCTGGCCATACACGAGGCCACCAAGGAAATCCTCAAAGCGAGGGAAAGGAGCTATGGGGTATACAGTGACTCGAGGGCAGCGCTCGAGACGATAGTGGACCATAGCGCCTTGCACCCTCTCGCTGTAGAAGCGCGAGAGAACCTGCGGAAAGCCTTCTCACAGGGCAAAACTGTATTTTTGTTCTGGGTCAAGGCACACGCAGGCCTCCAGGGCAATGAAAGAGCGGATGAACTGGCCAAGGAAGCAGCACTGTACTCAAAGAAAAAACCCGATTACGACCGGTGTCCACTATCATTCACCAGGAGGCAGATACGCTCCCTTTCTGTATCCAAATGGGACGAGAGGTATAGAGCAGGAGATACCGCGTCCACAACTAAATTGTTTTTTCCAAATGCGTCGGACGCCTATAGTATAGTCAGGAAAATCCAGCTGACAGGTCCAATCACACAGATCCTCACGGGGCATGGCGGATTCGCCCAGTACCTGAACCGTTTCAGGTGCAGGGATAGTCCGTCATGCATCTGTGATCCGACAAAGGAGGAGACAGTCCCCCATCTATTGGTAGAGTGTCCAATGTTTGATAAGAGTCGCTATGAACTACAGCAAGAAATTGGAGTCAATATAACATTAAATAACTTAAATATATGTATTAGTAGAAAAGAAAATTATAAGCAGTTCCTAACCTTTTGTATAAAAATATGTAACCTAGTAAATAAGAGGAATAAAGATGTATGAAACTTTGCTTAGAATATAATTATATGACATTATATTTCATAAGCCAAAATAGTAAATAGATATATAAAAATAGGAAACAAGTTATAATTATAAGACAAGAAGTGTATTTAAGGAAATAGTAATATAGAAATAGTAAAATAGTAGTATAGAGCCTGTAGTAGTAGAAATGTAATATTAGTATAATAGTTAAAACTAAAAAGCATAGTATGTAACAAGCATTGAATTAACCCTTATAAATAAATATCCCTGAAAAAGAATATCAGGGTCCAGAGCTCAACACCCTGTGATGACGGGTGCCTTTATAAAAAAAAAAAAAAAAAAAAAAAACCTAACCTAACCTAACCTAACCTAACCTAACCTAACCTAACCTAACCTAACCTAACCTAACCTAACCTAACCTAACCTAACCTAACCTAACCTAACCTAACCTAACCTAACCTAACCTAACCTAACCTAACCTAACCTAACCTAACCTAACCTAACCTAACCTAACCTAACCTAACCTAACCTAACCTAACCTAACCTAACCTAACCTAACCTAACCTAACCTAACCTAACCTAACCTAACCTAACCTAACCTAACCTAACCTAACCTAACCTAACCTAACCTAACCTAACCTAACCTAACCTAACCTAACCTAACCTAACCTAACCTAACCTAACCTAACCTAACCTAACCTAACCTAACCTAACCTAACCCAGTTGCACGGAACCCCTTGCCGCGATCAGATCGTTTCTAAGTCGCTCCGCGCTTAAAAAATCGAACAGTCAGGAAAAGTTGTGTGAAAAATATAGTGCGATACATGAAAAGTTGCGCAATCGCGAGCGCTACGCGATCGTGAAAACCGCGCGAAAATCGCTTTAAAACTGTGGATTTTCCTAGAACAATAACTGTTTTTTAGTGTGTAAGTAAGTGGAAAACCAGTGATATCTCCGAACATAGATCGGTGACATACATTTTTTCAATTGTGGAAAGACGTGTCTCGAAGGTACCCATCTTCCGAGACCCCTTTCGAAATTTTGCAATAAAAACTCGAGGTGCTAGGGCTAAAAAACTAAAAAGCACGTGGCTGCAAACTCAGGTTTTTCAGCAATTTTGCTGAAACGGGAAGTGGCCCTGCGAGGCGGCTAAAACAAGTGATCGGTGAGTGCAAAAAAATTAAAAATCGGACCAAAACTGTGGTAATTACGAACAACCAAAGTGCAGTGAACTTTGGAAAAAAGCTTCGTGCTTTTTTATCGGGCAACCGTCGAAAAACAAAATCGACGACCTAAACTTTTTTGAGTGTAATTCACTAGAGACAAAAATAGCCTAACTGAAAAACTAAAAATTAGATTTTTACGATAAGCGGTTCCCGAACGCCAGACTTTCTACGGCAACCAGTGCGGAAGAGTATAGATACACGCCAAGCTGGTCGGATGCAAGGGGAAGTGAACCCCTACTGACACGACCCGGACCACCTGGGATTCGCTTCTGGGACCCCCCACAGTCAAACTTGGTTCTGGCGGAATAACCTCCGAGTGACAGTGCGGGCTCCAGGGGCCATTTGCAGGAAGTTGTCAGCATCCCCCAACTTTGGCAGCCTCCTGAGGGTGAACGGTGTGAGAAGTGGCGCTGGTGCTGGTGCAGGTGTGTGGATATACTAAAAGACTATTAATAAAATTTTTAACAAGTAAGCTAGCTTTAATATTCTAATTTATAAGGAATTAATAGCAAGGATTGGGAAAAATCGCCATTACCGACTAAGTTTGTCAACCCCCTAGCGGCGAAACGGCTCGGGATATCGTGGAAATAACGAAAGTTTGGTTCTCTTACGAGAAGCGATCCTAAGGGCAATCCACTATTAGACACTCCCGAAAACCACCCCCGGGAAGATTTTTTCATAAAATATAAAAAATTTCCGGTTTCCCGTTTCCCGGGAATCTCCTTCGGGCCACTGCCAGTAAATTTGGCACGTCTAATACACCCCCAAACTTTAAACGGGCGCGATATCTCGGTCCTAAGGGCAAAACCAACCACTTAAACCTGGCAAAGGGCGCCCCTCGTTGTTCCCGGAACCCTACTCCTGTGACGCGCGGGACCAAAATAATTTTAAAAACGGGAAGCACTGGGCTGTTCACCGACCTACATAATTCATTTTTCTCCGAGCTTCTAGGACACCTAATTCAGGAACTGTTTGACCTTATTCGGAAGTATTCAAAATTTTTAACCGTTTTATATTAGATTGTTTAGATAAGAAAAGTCCAAAAATTCAAAATTAGCTCAGAAACGGGAAGTCCTAGCCCAAAAATAACCATTTTTCGCCCCCCCCCTCCCTAACCCACCCCCCCCATCCTACGTCAAGAAACCCAACCCTTCCCTACCTACCCCTAAAATCCCAACCCCCTACCCCTATATATTTATGGTTGGCCAGCCTAGTGAGACCCCTATAACCGAAGAAACTGGCAAAATCGAAGTGTTTTTAAATCTGGAGAAATTTTCTAAAATCCGTAACTTGGGAACTATAGCTCCGATTCGAGTGCGGTTTTCGGCCAAGGACCTAAATTTTTAGGGACTTTCGGGACCCATAGACCTAGAGTCTCTAGGTAGAGTCATATGGAAAATTTCTCCAGATAACAAGCCAAAACTTTTTATTTAGCAATAGGATATTAGAATTAAGTAGTTAAGGACATTGCTCTCGCTCTATATAGAGCCAAAACTGACATTTTTATATTTTTATAAGTTCATTTTGTGTGTTAGCATAGTGACTGGGACTATACATCCCCTCAACGTGACAACTCCACTGAGTGGAGTCGAACGACTCTACATAGAGCAAATTTTTATTTTTTATTTTTAATTTAGTTTTACATATGTTTACTCTACGTTTATTGTGAGGCCCATCTATTGGTGGGATAAACTCTACATAGAGCCAAAAATATTGTCTTTGTTTAAAATTTTTTTTTTTTACTTTGTTTTACTCAAACAAAGCCGTGTAGTCAGGCAAACTAGAACTCTATGTAGAGCGGTCTTGTTGTTTATTTTATTTTGACCTAGACTATCTGTTGTGTACCTTTTATAGCTTTAAGGACTTGTGCGGTTTTGTTCGTAAATTGCATTCTTTTGTGGTAATTTTTTATTATTTTATTTTATTTTATTTTATTTTATCGTCCCTATTGACGCTTTTTAATTTTAAAAAAACACATTCGACGCATACCCTCCAACATGTTCGGTTTTAGAACACCAAAAAAGGGGACCGATGGCGAAAAGTCTCCGTCAGGACCTGGAGCTGTCCCCCCTTTAAATGTAAGGCGCAGCATAGGAGAGTGGGAAGCCACAAAAACCAGCCCCATCCCCTGTACAATGGAGAAGACGTCGCAGGCAGGCCCTGCGAAAACTAAACCTAAGTCAGTATCAACGCAGGAGAGTAAAGTAGCGACAGCGATCACGACAAAGAAGACCGCAGAAACATGCTCGCGGGAAGCTTTCAGTAAAGACACACACAAAGGCTGTGTCCAGGGTTCAATTGGGGGCCCAATATGCTGGAACCTTATCCTCGACCCCCTCCTAAAAGCGATGGAGAGCAGTGGGATCTACATCCAAGCATTTGCGGACGATGTCATCCTCGTCTTCGACGGAGAGACCGCACTCGAGGTAGAACAATGTGCCAATGCCGCTCTCAATCATGTTCTGGCGTGGGGTGTCGAAAACAAACTAAAATTTGCACCTCATAAAACCACCGCTATGGTGATAACTAAAAAACTAAAATACGATACACCACGCCTGAGCATGGGGGGGATCGACATCGGCACGTCTGAAGAAATATTTTGGGTATTACAATTGACCGGAAACTAACTTTCAGCACCCACGTCTCACATGTTTGTAGGAAGGCAGTTGCGATTTATAAGCAACTATGTAGAGCCGCAAGGGTCAGTTGGGGGCTTCACCCAGACGTCATTCGGGTGATATACGTGGCGACCATAGAGCCCATAATACTTTACGCTGCTAGCGTCTGGGCACCGGCTGCAAAAAAGTTGGGCGTGAGAAAACAGCTTGGGACTGTCCAACGGGGAATCGCCCAAAAAATGTGTAGAGCATATCGCACGGTCTCCCTGAACTCAGCACTAGTGCTATCCGGAATGCTTCCACTGGACCTCCGAGTTCGTGAGGCAGCATTACTTTACGAAGCTAGGAAAGGAGTGCCACAAATTTCACTGCGGGGCAGGGAGGTCGAGCGAATGGCTCCTTCGGTTGAGGATCCCCATCCCGCGACATGCGATATCTTGCGCTTCGACAGTCTGGCGGACCAGGAGCAACTAGACAACGTACGCAACCTCGACGTTCGCATATTTACGGACGGGAGCAAGATCGGAGGAGGGGTCGGTGCTTCACTGTCCGTATGGAACGGTGAAACAGAGACCAGAGCCCTCAAACTTGCTTTACCGGACTACTGTACCGTGTACCAAGCCGAACTCCTAGCAATTACAAGGGCAACAAGGGAGATAGTTAAGTACAAATCCACGTCGTTTGGAGTTTTCAGCGACTCAATGGCAGCTCTCCAAACAATAACGAATCCCGGTTCGCGTCACCCTCTCGCGGTAGAAGCCAGGGATAACATGAAAACAGCATCCCACCAGAACAAGGTGGTAAACTTGTTCTGGGTAAAGGCCCACGCTGGATTACCGGGAAACGAAAGAGCAGACCAGTTAGCAAAAGAGGCCGCTGAAAACACCAAAAGAAAGCCAGACTACGATAGGTGTCCGATCTCATTCATCAAGCGCAGCATACGCATGGCGACGCTTGATGAATGGAACCGCAGGTACAAAACTAGCGATACTGCATCTGTGACAAAGATGTTCTTTCCAGATGTGCGGGTAGCGTATAGCGCAATACGCAAGATAGAAACAAACGGCTTAAACACCCAGGTAATGACGGGGCACGGTGGATTCTCTGAGTACTTGAACCGTTTCAAGTGCAAGGAGAGTCCATCGTGCATCTGTGACCCGGATGTAAGCGAATCGATCCAGCACGTATTGTTCGATTGCCCACAATTCGCAGTGCGCCGCTTTAACACAGAACACAAATTGGACATGGAAATAACATCGAACAGTGCCAAGGAGCTGATAAGAGGTAAAAATGCTAACAAATTCTTGGAATATTGTAGATCTATAGCAAAGATAGTCATTGATCGTAACAAAACCGCATAAGTAAATATGCTGTCATAATATAGTATATTATATTAATGACTAGTATAGTATAAAAAAGTCTGTAATAAATAATGTTGTTATAAGTAGTTAATATTGTGCTGTAGGCTAAAACATAAACATATTTAAAATAAATAAAAATAAGATAAGTAAGATAAGTAAGAGCAATAAAACCTGCTCCCCGGCTCTGTAAGTAAGTAGAAAATAAGATATTAAATTGTAATGTATAGTTAAGAAATAAGATTAGAATAAGCCTGAATGTAAAACCAAACTGTAATAAAAAATTTTTTGCCTCCCTGTTTAATAACATACCCTAAGATAGCAAGCAAATAAAGCTAAACATAAAATAGGAAAGAAGATGATAGTTGGGTATCCCACCCATTAAGACATGTATGAGGATGAATGAAAGAAAGATACAGTATGAAGAATAAAAGTACGAGAAGCATAAAAGCGAGAAATTGTATGACATGAGAAGTAGACAGGCATAGGCTCCAATTATGTTGGAGGTAGAAGTTATAAAAAAAAAAAAAAAAAAAAAAAAAAAAAAAAAAAAAAAAAAAAAAAAAAAAAAAAAAAAAAACCTAACCTAACCTAACCTAACCTAACCTAACCTAACCTAACCTAACCTAACCTAACCTAACCTAACCTAACCTAACCTAACCTAACCTAACCTAACCTAACCTAACCTAACCTAACCTAACCTAACCTAACCTAACCTAACCTAACCTAACCTAACCTAACCTAACCTAACCTAACCTAACCTAACCTAACCTAACCTAACCTAACCTAACCTAACCTAACCTAACCTAACCTAACCTAACCTAACCTAACCTAACCTAACCTAACCTAACCTAACCTAACCTAACCTAACCTAACCTAACCTAACCTAACCTAACCTAACCTAACCTAACCTAACCTAACCTAACCTAACCTAACCTAACCTAACCTAACCTAACCTAACCTAACCTAACCTAACCTAACCTAACCTAACCTAACCTAACCTAACCTAACCTAACCTAACCTAACCTAACCTAACCTAACCTAACCTAACCTAACCTAACCTAACCTAACCTAACCTAACCTAACCTAACCTAACCTAACCTAACCTAACCTAACCTAACCTAACCTAACCTAACCTAACCTAACCTAACCTAACCTAACCTAACCTAACCTAACCTAACCTAACCTAACCTAACCTAACCTAACCTAACCTAACCTAACCTAACCTAACCTAACCTAACCTAACCTAACCTAACCTAACCTAACCTAACCTAACCTAACCTAACCTAACCTAACCTAACCTAACCTAACCTAACCTAACCTAACCTAACCTAACCTAACCTAACCTAACCTAACCTAACCTAACCTAACCTAACCTAACCTAACCTAACCTAACCCAGTTGCACGGAACCCCTTGCCGCGATCAGATCGTTTCTAAGTCGCTCCGCGCTTAAAAAATCGAACAGTCAGGAAAAGTTGTGTGAAAAATATAGTGCGATACATGAAAAGTTGCGCAATCGCGAGCGCTACGCGATCGTGAAAACCGCGCGAAAATCGCTTTAAAACTGTGGATTTTCCTAGAACAATAACTGTTTTTTAGTGTGTAAGTAAGTGGAAAACCAGTGATATCTCCGAACATAGATCGGTGACATACATTTTTTCAATTGTGGAAAGACGTGTCTCGAAGGTACCCATCTTCCGAGACCCCTTTCGAAATTTTGCAATAAAAACTCGAGGTGCTAGGGCTAAAAAACTAAAAAGCACGTGGCTGCAAACTCAGGTTTTTCAGCAATTTTGCTGAAACGGGAAGTGGCCCTGCGAGGCGGCTAAAACAAGTGATCGGTGAGTGCAAAAAAATTAAAAATCGGACCAAAACTGTGGTAATTACGAACAACCAAAGTGCAGTGAACTTTGGAAAAAAGCTTCGTGCTTTTTTATCGGGCAACCGTCGAAAAACAAAATCGACGACCTAAACTTTTTTGAGTGTAATTCACTAGAGACAAAAATAGCCTAACTGAAAAACTAAAAATTAGATTTTTACGATAAGCGGTTCCCGAACGCCAGACTTTCTACGGCAACCAGTGCGGAAGAGTATAGATACACGCCAAGCTGGTCGGATGCAAGGGGAAGTGAACCCCTACTGACACGACCCGGACCACCTGGGATTCGCTTCTGGGACCCCCCACAGTCAAACTTGGTTCTGGCGGAATAACCTCCGAGTGACAGTGCGGGCTCCAGGGGCCATTTGCAGGAAGTTGTCAGCATCCCCCAACTTTGGCAGCCTCCTGAGGGTGAACGGTGTGAGAAGTGGCGCTGGTGCTGGTGCAGGTGTGTGGATATACTAAAAGACTATTAATAAAATTTTTAACAAGTAAGCTAGCTTTAATATTCTAATTTATAAGGAATTAATAGCAAGGATTGGGAAAAATCGCCATTACCGACTAAGTTTGTCAACCCCCTAGCGGCGAAACGGCTCGGGATATCGTGGAAATAACGAAAGTTTGGTTCTCTTACGAGAAGCGATCCTAAGGGCAATCCACTATTAGACACTCCCGAAAACCACCCCCGGGAAGATTTTTTCATAAAATATAAAAAATTTCCGGTTTCCCGTTTCCCGGGAATCTCCTTCGGGCCACTGCCAGTAAATTTGGCACGTCTAATACACCCCCAAACTTTAAACGGGCGCGATATCTCGGTCCTAAGGGCAAAACCAACCACTTAAACCTGGCAAAGGGCGCCCCTCGTTGTTCCCGGAACCCTACTCCTGTGACGCGCGGGACCAAAATAATTTTAAAAACGGGAAGCACTGGGCTGTTCACCGACCTACATAATTCATTTTTCTCCGAGCTTCTAGGACACCTAATTCAGGAACTGTTTGACCTTATTCGGAAGTATTCAAAATTTTTAACCGTTTTATATTAGATTGTTTAGATAAGAAAAGTCCAAAAATTCAAAATTAGCTCAGAAACGGGAAGTCCTAGCCCAAAAATAACCATTTTTCGCCCCCCCCCTCCCTAACCCACCCCCCCCATCCTACGTCAAGAAACCCAACCCTTCCCTACCTACCCCTAAAATCCCAACCCCCTACCCCTATATATTTATGGTTGGCCAGCCTAGTGAGACCCCTATAACCGAAGAAACTGGCAAAATCGAAGTGTTTTTAAATCTGGAGAAATTTTCTAAAATCCGTAACTTGGGAACTATAGCTCCGATTCGAGTGCGGTTTTCGGCCAAGGACCTAAATTTTTAGGGACTTTCGGGACCCATAGACCTAGAGTCTCTAGGTAGAGTCATATGGAAAATTTCTCCAGATAACAAGCCAAAACTTTTTATTTAGCAATAGGATATTAGAATTAAGTAGTTAAGGACATTGCTCTCGCTCTATATAGAGCCAAAACTGACATTTTTATATTTTTATAAGTTCATTTTGTGTGTTAGCATAGTGACTGGGACTATACATCCCCTCAACGTGACAACTCCACTGAGTGGAGTCGAACGACTCTACATAGAGCAAATTTTTATTTTTTATTTTTAATTTAGTTTTACATATGTTTACTCTACGTTTATTGTGAGGCCCATCTATTGGTGGGATAAACTCTACATAGAGCCAAAAATATTGTCTTTGTTTAAAATTTTTTTTTTTTTTTTTTTTTTTTACTTTGTTTTACTCAAACAAAGCCGTGTAGTCAGGCAAACTAGAACTCTATGTAGAGCGGTCTTGTTGTTTATTTTATTTTGACCTAGACTATCTGTTGTGTACCTTTTATAGCTTTAAGGACTTGTGCGGTTTTGTTCGTAAATTGCATTCTTTTGTGGTAATTTTTTATTATTTTATTTTATTTTATTTTATTTTATCGTCCCTATTGACGCTTTTTAATTTTAAAAAAACACATTCGACGCATACCCTCCAACATGTTCGGTTTTAGAACACCAAAAAAGGGGACCGATGGCGAAAAGTCTCCGTCAGGACCTGGAGCTGTCCCCCCTTTAAATGTAAGGCGCAGCATAGGAGAGTGGGAAGCCACAAAAACCAGCCCCATCCCCTGTACAATGGAGAAGACGTCGCAGGCAGGCCCTGCGAAAACTAAACCTAAGTCAGTATCAACGCAGGAGAGTAAAGTAGCGACAGCGATCACGACAAAGAAGACCGCAGAAACATGCTCGCCCTCGAAGACGAAATATGCGGATCGAACAGCGGAGGCCAAAGCCTGTCTAACAAGAACGAAGTTCCACCTAAGCAGCACGAAAAATACAAAGAGGGAGATTATAGCCGGTATCTCCGAAGCCACTGACCGACTTTACCAACTGGTGAAGGAAGTCGAAGCGGAATTAAAAGTGGCAAAGCAACAAACAGCCAAAGAAAGACCGGCAACTATAGTCTCAAATACTCTGGCGATGGAACCAACTTCTCCCGATGAAGCGAACACAAGTGCAATACTGCTCAAAATGGAGCAACACAATAACCTCCTCATAGAAAATAACAAGAAGATAGAGGAGTTAAAGGAGAAGATCGACCGCCAGAGCGAACTCTCAAATGTGGGTACCTACGCGAGTGTGGCTGCAACTCGGCCCGCAAATTTACCACCAAGGCGACATACGCTACACTCGGTCGTGGTCTCATCCAAAAACGAAACCGAGACAGGGGAGGAAGTCCTCAGCAGAGTGAGGGAGGCAGTAAACGCAAAGGAGGGATGGATAAAGGTGGAAAAGGTGAGGAAAGCCAAGGACAGGAAAATAATAATAGGTCTGGAAACGGAAGAAGAAAGAACCAAAATTAAAACTAGGCTCCAAAAAGAAGGAGTTGACCTTACTGTCGAGGAAGTTAAGAACAAGGACCCGCTTCTGATCCTGAAGAACGTCCTAACAGTTAATACAGACGAAGACGTCATAAGAGCACTCAGGAACCAGAATAGAGGTGTTTTCGAAGGCCTCGACAGTGAGGACAACAGGATAGAGATAAGATATAGGAGAAGGACACGCAACCCCCACATTGGTCACATCATCATTAGTGTCTCGCCCACCATCTGGAGACGGGCAATAGAGGTCGGTACCGTACACGTGGACCTCCAACGTATCAAGATCGAGGATCAGACCCCGCTGGTCCAGTGCACACGATGCCTGGGCTTCGGGCATGGCAAACGACTCTGCAAAGAACCAGCGGACCTATGCAGTCATTGCGGCGGTCCCCACATGAGACCAGAATGCCCGGACTGGCTGTCAGGCTCACCACCCAATTGCCGAAACTGTACGAGAGCCAAAATAGAGTACGGCACGCAGCACAACGCTTTCAGCCACGACTGCCCGGTGCGTAGGAAATGGGATGACATAGCAAGGTCAACTGTCGCATACTGCTAAAGGCTCCCCAATACCAAATCTTCCATACGGAATAATGCAGGCAAACCTCCAAAGGAAGAAACTAGCCACTAACGAACTCTTAATAGAGGCTACAAAGCGCGGAACAGCAGTGGCGCTTCTTCAGGAACCGTACGTGGCAGGAGTGAAGGTAATGAGGAGTCACAGGGGCGTTAGGATCTTTCAGAACACTGGCACAGGAGATGGGACTGTCAAAGCGGCTATTGCCGTCTTTAACAACGAACTCACAGTAAAGCAGTACCCGAAACTCACCACAAACAACATCACAGTGGTGGGAATCCAAACCAGTGCCTGGGAGATTACGCTTGTCTCCTTTTACTTTGAGCCAGACCAGCCTATCGAGCCCTATCTAGAACACCTCAAGAAGATAGAACTCGAGATCGGATCCAAGAGGATAATCTTTGGAGGGGACGCCAATGCGAAAAGCTTATGGTGGGGCAGCCCGAAGGTCGACGCTAGGGGCGAAGAGATGACAGGAACTCTCGGGGAGCTCAACTTAAATATTTTAAATCGAGGGGAAACACCGACCTTTGACACAATCCGAGGAGGGAAACGGTACAGCAGCCACGTGGACATTACCGCCTGCTCCAACGACATGCTGGACCTGATAGACGACTGGAGGGTAGACGAAGGCCTCACGAGCTCGGACCACAATGGTATTACTTTTAAAATCCTCTTGCAGAAAGCTAAAGGCATTAAAGTCGAGAGAACAACAAGGAAATTCAACACTAAAAAAGCCAATTGGTCCAAATTTCGTGAGAAGTTTGGCCAATTGAAACTTGAACACAAAATTACAGAAATTGAAATAGACAAAATTAAAAATATACAACAAATTGATACCATAATAGACAACCTCACAGAAACAATTGTAGAAGCATGTAAAGAAACAATACCGGCGAAAAAACACCAAGAGAGACTTACCTTGCCATGGTGGTCCGAGAGACTCGCTGAGATGAAGAAGACAGTCGCTACCAAGAAGCGCAGGATCCGTTGTGCCGCCCAAGTCCGGAAGTCAAAGGTCGTGGAGGAGTACCTGAAACAGAAGGAAGAATATGAGTTAGAAGCGACCAAGGCCCAAACCGAGAGTTGGAAGGAGTTCTGTGGGAAGCAGGATGGCGAGGGGGTATGGGAAGGCATATACAGGGTGATAGGAAGGACGCAGCGAAGGGAGGAGGACTTGCCACTGGAAGAAAACGGTGATGTGCTGGACGCGAAGAGCTCAGTAAGGCTGTTGGCTGAAACTTTTTATCCGGAGGACCTCGAAGAGCGCGATAACGCTCATCACCGACTCATTCGACTGAAGGCCGATAACGTAAACTCTGGCGAGCAAAATGATCCTTGTGACCCACTGTTTACGATGGCGGAACTTGAGAATGCTGTGGAGTCCTTCAACCCGAAAAAGGCACCGGGTTCCGATGGCCTTACCGCCGATATCTGTTGCCACGCCGTGAAAAGTGACCCGGATCTATTCTTGAGAATCCTAAACAAGTGCCTCGAGTATCACCACTTCCCCACGTCCTGGAAACAAGCAACGGTTGTTATATTAAAGAAGCCAGGTAAAGACAACTACGCCACCCCCAAATCTTATAGGCCGATTGGACTGCTGCCTATATTGGGGAAGATCTACGAAAAAATGCTAGTGGCCCGCCTTAAGTTTCACCTATTACCAAGAATGAGCACGCGCCAGTATGGATTTATGCCACAAAAAAGCACTGAGGACTCCCTCTATGCCCTCATGCAGCATGTCTATAAGAAACTTGAACAAAAAAGAATAATTACGCTTGTATCTTTGGACATAGAGGGAGCCTTTGACAGTGCTTGGTGGCCTACGATAAGAGTTCGCCTGGCAGAGGAGAAATGTCCTCTCAACCTTAGGCGGGTCATGGACAGTTACCTCAAGAACCGTAAAGTAGAAGTCAGGTACGGCGGGGAAGCTTTCAGTAAAGACACACACAAAGGCTGTGTCCAGGGTTCAATTGGGGGCCCAATATGCTGGAACCTTATCCTCGACCCCCTCCTAAAAGCGATGGAGAGCAGTGGGATCTACATCCAAGCATTTGCGGACGATGTCATCCTCGTCTTCGACGGAGAGACCGCACTCGAGGTAGAACAATGTGCCGATGCCGCTCTCAATCATGTTCTGGCGTGGGGTGTCGAAAACAAACTAAAATTTGCACCTCATAAAACCACCGCTATGGTGATAACTAAAAAACTAAAATACGATACACCACGCCTGAGCATGGGGGGGATCGACATCGGCACGTCTGAAGAAATAAAGCTTTTGGGTGTTACAATTGACCGGAAACTAACTTTCAGCACCCACGTCTCACATGTTTGTAGGAAGGCAGTTGCGATTTATAAGCAACTATGTAGAGCCGCAAGGGTCAGTTGGGGGCTTCACCCAGACGTCATTCGGGTGATATACGTGGCGACCATAGAGCCCATAATACTTTACGCTGCTAGCGTCTGGGCACCGGCTGCAAAAAAGTTGGGCGTGAGAAAACAGCTTGGGACTGTCCAACGGGGAATCGCCCAAAAAATGTGTAGAGCATATCGCACGGTCTCCCTGAACTCAGCACTAGTGCTATCCGGAATGCTTCCACTGGACCTCCGAGTTCGTGAGGCAGCATTACTTTACGAAGCTAGGAAAGGAGTGCCACAAATTTCACTGCGGGGCAGGGAGGTCGAGCGAATGGCTCCTTCGGTTGAGGATCCCCATCCCGCGACATGCGATATCTTGCGCTTCGACAGTCTGGCGGACCAGGAGCAACTAGACAACGTACGCAACCTCGACGTTCGCATATTTACGGACGGGAGCAAGATCGGAGGAGGGGTCGGTGCTTCACTGTCCGTATGGAACGGTGAAACAGAGACCAGAGCCCTCAAACTTGCTTTACCGGACTACTGTACCGTGTACCAAGCCGAACTCCTAGCAATTACAAGGGCAACAAGGGAGATAGTTAAGTACAAATCCACGTCGTTTGGAGTTTTCAGCGACTCAATGGCAGCTCTCCAAACAATAACGAATCCCGGTTCGCGTCACCCTCTCGCGGTAGAAGCCAGGGATAACATGAAAACAGCATCCCACCAGAACAAGGTGGTAAACTTGTTCTGGGTAAAGGCCCACGCTGGATTACCGGGAAACGAAAGAGCAGACCAGTTAGCAAAAGAGGCCGCTGAAAACACCAAAAGAAAGCCAGACTACGATAGGTGTCCGATCTCATTCATCAAGCGCAGCATACGCATGGCGACGCTTGATGAATGGAACCGCAGGTACAAAACTAGCGATACTGCATCTGTGACAAAGATGTTCTTTCCAGATGTGCGGGTAGCGTATAGCGCAATACGCAAGATAGAAACAAACGGCTTAAACACCCAGGTAATGACGGGGCACGGTGGATTCTCTGAGTACTTGAACCGTTTCAAGTGCAAGGAGAGTCCATCGTGCATCTGTGACCCGGATGTAAGCGAATCGATCCAGCACGTATTGTTCGATTGCCCACAATTCGCAGTGCGCCGCTTTAACACAGAACACAAATTGGACATGGAAATAACATCGAACAGTGCCAAGGAGCTGATAAGAGGTAAAAATGCTAACAAATTCTTGGAATATTGTAGATCTATAGCAAAGATAGTCATTGATCGTAACAAAACCGCATAAGTAAATATGCTGTCATAATATAGTATATTATATTAATGACTAGTATAGTATAAAAAAGTCTGTAATAAATAATGTTGTTATAAGTAGTTAATATTGTGCTGTAGGCTAAAACATAAACATATTTAAAATAAATAAAAATAAGATAAGTAAGATAAGTAAGAGCAATAAAACCTGCTCCCCGGCTCTGTAAGTAAGTAGAAAATAAGATATTAAATTGTAATGTATAGTTAAGAAATAAGATTAGAATAAGCCTGAATGTAAAACCAAACTGTAATAAAAAATTTTTTGCCTCCCTGTTTAATAACATACCCTAAGATAGCAAGCAAATAAAGCTAAACATAAAATAGGAAAGAAGATGATAGTTGGGTATCCCACCCATTAAGACATGTATGAGGATGAATGAAAGAAAGATACAGTATGAAGAATAAAAGTACGAGAAGCATAAAAGCGAGAAATTGTATGACATGAGAAGTAGACAGGCATAGGCTCCAATTATGTTGGAGGTAGAAGTTAAAAAAAAAAAAAAAAAAAAAAAAAAAAAAAAAAAAAAAACCTAACCTAACCTAACCTAACCTAACCTAACCTAACCTAACCTAACCTAACCTAACCTAACCTAACCTAACCTAACCTAACCTAACCTAACCTAACCTAACCTAACCTAACCTAACCTAACCTAACCTAACCTAACCTAACCTAACCTAACCTAACCTAACCTACCCTAACCTAACCTAACCTAACCTAACCTAACCTAACCTAACCTAACCTAACCTAACCTAACCTAACCTAACCTAACCTAACCTAACCTAACCTAACCTAACCTAACCTAACCTAACCTAACCTAACCTAACCTAACCTAACCTAACCTAACCTAACCTAACCTAACCTAACCTAACCTAACCTAACCTAACCTAACCTAACCTAACCTAACCTAACCTAACCTAACCTAACCTAACCTAACCTAACCTAACCTAACCTAACCTAACCTAACCGAGGTGCTATGGTTGTCAGGAATCACAGGGGCGTTCGGATTTTCCAGAGCACTGACACTGGGAATGGAACTGTTAAGGCCGCAATAGCGGTCTTTGATCAAGACCTTATAGTCACGCAGTACCCGAAACTCACCACGAACAACATCACCGTGGTGGGGATCCGGACCAGTGCTTGGAGGATCACGCTGGTCTCTTTCTATTTTGAGCCGGACCAGCCAATAGAACCGTACCTGGAGCACCTCAAACACGTTGAGGAAGAAGTAGGGTCCAGAATGTGGATCATAGGAGGAGATGCAAACGCTAAAAGTACCTGGTGGGGAAGCTTGTCCATCGACCGTAGGGGCGAAGAAGTTTCCGGAGTTCTCGATGAGCTGAGTCTCAACATACTCAACAGAGGGGAAATTCCGACTTTCGACACGATCAGAGGCGGTAAACGTTACTGCAGTCACGTCGATATTACGGCATGTTCGACGGATATTCTGGACCTGGTAGACGACTGGAGGGTAGACGAGGGCCTCACGAGCTCGGATCACAACGGCATCGTTTTTAACATAAAATTAAAAAGGTCAAAAGGCATTAAAATCAACAGAACCACTAGAATTTTCAATACAAGAAAAGCTAATTGGCCTGAGTTTCATGAGAAACTCAGCCAATTAATGCTACAGAACAAAATTAATAAAATAGAAATTGATACATTAAATACAGTCAATCAAATTAATATAATTATAAATAAATACACTCAAGCAATAAGAGACGCATGCACCTCATCAATGCCTATGAGGAAGAGCAACGATGTACTCACCTTGCCGTGGTGGTCCGAAAAACTCGAGAGGATGAAGCAGGAAGTCGCTACCAAAAAACGCAGAATTAGATGTGCTGCACCGGTCCGAAGATCGAAAGTCGTTGAAGAGTACCTGAAACAGAAAGTTGATTATGAAACAGAAGCAGCCAAAGATATGATCGAGAGTTGGAAAATTTTTTGCGCCAAACAAGACAAGGAAGGGGTTTGGGAAGGAATCTACCGGGTGATAGGAAGGACCAAGGGTAGGGGAGAGGACCAACCGCTAGTGAAGGACGGAAAGGTGCTGGACACAAAGGGTTCAGTTGAATTACTAGCGAAAACCTTCTACCCAGAAGATCTTACGGAGAGTGACAGCACATGGCACCGCCTTGTCAGGGACAAGGCCGACGTTGTGAATGCTGGAGGGCATGGTGACCCATGCGAGCCACCATTTACAATGGCTGAACTGATGGCGTCATGCAACTCCTTTAACGCTAAGAAGGCTCCAGGAGCAGATGGTTTCACCGCCGATATTTGTTGCCGAGCCATCGGAGGTGCCCCTGAGGTAGCCCTTGCTCTCTTAAACGGCTGCTTGAAATGCCACCATTTCCCCGAAATATGGAAGGAGGCGATAGTAATCGTACTCAAGAAGCCCGGAAAGGACGACTACAGCACCCCAAAGGCGTACAGACCTATCGGCCTTCTGCCAATACTAGGCAAAATATATGAGAAGATGTTGGTGGCCCGCCTCAAGTTCCATTTGATCCCAAGGATGAGTACTCGTCAGTATGGATTTATGCCCCAGAGGAGCACGGAGGACTCCCTCTATGTACTAATGCAGCACATACGCAGCAAGATAGATCTTAAAAAAATAGTGGTCCTAGTATCCTTGGACATAGAGGGAGCCTTCGACAGTGCCTGGTGGCCAGCCATAAAGGTTCGTCTGGCTGAGGAAAAATGTCCAATCGGCTTGAGGAGGGTCATCGACAGCTATCTCCAGGATAGAAGGGTCACTGTCAGGTACGCAGACGAAGAGTTCGGCAAGGCCACAAGTAAGGGTTGTGTCCAGGGTTCCATAGGGGGACCAATACTCTGGAACCTTTTGTTGGACCCGCTTCTAAAGAGCCTTGAAGCTAGGGGTGACTATTGCCAGGCCTTTGCTGACGACGTTGTGCTGATCTTCGATGGTGACGCATCGCTGGAGATCCAGGGACGTGCTAATGCCGCTCTCGAACATGTTCGGGCGTGGGGTGTACAAAACAAACTTAAATTTGCCCCGCACAAAACCAACGCAATGGTTATTACTCGCAAACTAAAATACGACACCCCATGCCTGACCATGGGCGGGATCGACATTGCCATGTCCAAAGAGATCAAAATCCTAGGCGTCACCATCGACGAAAAGCTAACTTTTAACACACACGTCGCAAACGTGTGCAGAAAGGCAATAGGCATCCACCAACAATTAACCAGGGCGGCAAAGACCAGCTGGGGACTTCACCCTGAAGTCATAAGAATAATATATGTGGCTACCGTGGAACCAATCATCCTGTACGCAGCCGGCGTTTGGGCCCCGGCCGTTAGAAAGCTGGGCGTCATGAAGCAGTTAGGAGCAGTCCAGCGTGGTATCGCACAAAAGCTGTGCAAGGCCTATCGGACGGTCTCCTTGAACTCTGCGCTGGTGCTGGCTGGAATACTACCCCTCGACCTCCGCGTCCGCGAGGCAGCATCGTTATACGAAGCCAGGAAGGGGGTGCCCCAGCCAGCACTCGGCGACAGGAGGGTCGAGCAGGCTGCCTCGGCAACAGCAGCACCACACCCCGCGGAGCACGCTGAGCTAGAGCTCACAAGCCTGGTAAACCAAGAGCAACTTGATGCCCAGAACGAACTTGAGGTTCGTATCTTTACGGACGGGAGCAAGATTGGGGGCAAGGTTGGGGCAGCGCTCTCCATGTGGACAGGTGACGTGGAAACCAAAACTCTCAAGCTTGCTCTCCCACACTACTCCACCGTTTACCAGGCCGAGCTTCTGGCAATATGTGTCGCAACAAGGGAGATCACAAAAATCAGTGCGCAATCGTTTGGAATCTTCAGTGATTCTATGGCGGCCCTCCAAACCATACAAAGTTACTACCGACACCACCCACTGGCAGTGGAGGCAAGAGCCAACATTAAATCCTTGGCTACCCAAAACAAGGCCGTCACCTTGTTTTGGATCAAAGCACATGCGGGGTTGGAAGGAAATGAGAGGGCCGACGAACTAGCCAAGAGAGCCGCTGAAGGTTCCAAACGAAAGCCCGATTACGACTTGTGCCCGGTTTCGTACGTCAAGCGATGCATTCGTACGGCAACGCTTGACGAATGGAACCGTAGATATATTTCCGGAGAAACTGCTTCTGTGACCAAGCTGTTTTTTCCCGATGCGGTGGCTGCGTACAGGATAATCAGGAAGTGCACAATTAGTTGTGTAGTCACACAAATCATGACGGGGCACGGTGGGTTCTCAGCATACTTGAATCGATTCAAGTGTAAGGAGAGCCCATCGTGCATCTGTGACCCCGATATTGATGAAACGGTGCCACATATATTGTTCGCCTGTCCTGTCTTTGACAGAGAAAGACTAGAAGCCGAACTAGCACTTGACGCTAAACTCGATGCCGAAAATATATCTCGAATAATAGCGGGCAAAAACAGAGAAACGCTTCTAAATTTCTGTATAAAAATATGTGAAAGGGTGATCAATAGGAATAAAAGTGCATAAGCAACTAATGCTTATTTAATATTATGTATAATATTAATGATAAGTATTAAAAAAGTAGAATGTAAAAATATATAGTATTAGCAAAAATTTAAAAGCAACAAATAAATTAGATCTGCCCAAAAATAAATGCAAAGTAGTCGAAACAAGAGAGAGAATCAGAACATGTAAAATGATATTAAACTAAAATAGAAAGAAACATAAAAACGATACAACAGCCATAGGTTTAAAGAATATAAAAGCACAATAATTTAGTGAAAATAGAGTCAAACGTAAAAGTTATCCTTAGTCAGCACGAAGCTGATAGTGGAAGATCCTACGAGTTTATACTAACAAAATACACGACAGGCATAGGCTCCGATTATGTTGGAGGTAGAAGTTAAAATAAAAAAAAAAAAAAAAAAAAAAAAAAAACCTAACCTAACCTAACCTAACCTAACCTAACCTAACCTAACCTAACCTAACCTAACCTAACCTAACCTAACCTAACCTAACCTAACCTAACCTAACCTAACCTAACCTAACCTAACCTAACCTAACCTAACCTAACCTAACCTAACCTAACCTAACCTAACCTAACCTAACCTAACCTAACCTAACCTAACCTAACCTAACCTAACCTAACCTAACCTAACCTAACCTAACCTAACCTAACCTAACCTAACCTAACCTAACCTAACCTAACCTAACCTAACCTAACCTAACCTAACCTAACCTAACCTAACCTAACCTAACCTAACCTAACCTAACCTAACCTAACCTAACCTAACCTAACCTAACCTAACCTAACCTAACCTAACCTAACCTAACCTAACCTAACCTAACCTAACCTAACCTAACCTAACCTAACCTAACCTAACCTAACCTAACCTAACCTAACCTAACCTAACCTAACCTAACCTAACCTAACCTAACCTAACCTAACCTAACCTAACCTAACCTAACCTAACCTAACCTAACCTAACCTAACCTAACCTAACCTAACCTAACCTAACCTAACCTAACCTAACCTAACCTAACCTAACCTAACCTAACCTAACCTAACCTAACCTAACCTAACCTAACCTAACCTAACCTAACCTAACCTAACCTAACCTAACCTAACCTAACCTAACCTAACCTAACCTAACCTAACCTAACCTAACCTAACCTAACCTAACCTAACCTAACCTAACCTAACCTAACCTAACCTAACCTAACCTAACCTAACCTAACCTAACCTAACCTAACCTAACCTAACCTAACCTAACCTAACCTAACCTAACCTAACCTAACCTAACCTAACCTAACCTAACCTAACCTAACCTAACCTAACCTAACCTAACCTAACCTAACCTAACCTAACCTAACCTAACCTAACCTAACCTAACCTAACCTAACCTAACCTAACCTAACCTAACCTAACCTAACCTAACCTAACCTAACCTAACCTTTGTTTTTAATTGTTGATTTCACTTTTACTTCCAACTCCTTATAATCACGTTGTGTCCCTTTACAACACATAAATAAGTCTATTACGTTTGTAACTCCAACATGTTTGGATTTAGAACTCCGGCAAAAAAGGCGATGGACACCTCTCCGAGAACTGACTACCAGGAACATGTCAGTGTAGGACCGTCGACATCGACTGCGCAAACCTCCAATGTTAGGCGCAGTATTGGAGAATGGGAGGTAGGGAAAGCAACAACAGGGAGGACATCACCTATAAAATCACCGAACAAACTAGCCCCCACCGCCCCTGCAAAGACTAAAAGCCGGGCCGCACCCCCAGCTGAAGCCAAAACACAAACACGCAGGGTTTCAACAGATGCGCAGACTCAATCGCCGCCTGTACCGAAACCAAAGTACGCGTCAAGAACCGCGGAAGCCAGGGCTAATGTGGTTAAAGCCAAAACAGTACTAGGCCAATCCAGAAATTTGAAAGCGGACATAAAGGCGGACGTTACAGCGGCCGTTGACAGACTATACGAGTTGGTCAAGGAAGGGGAGGAAAAACGGAAGAGACTGGATGTCGGAACCGTGGCGGAGGTGCAATTGGAAACAGTGGACAGCATAGAGAGCGAAGACCAACTAGCAGGAATAATAAAGGAACACATCAAGATGATAGAAGAGAACACCGAAAAGATGATAGACCTTAAAAAAGCGCTAGATGAACAAAAAAAGGAAAGCCTGGAAAGAATAGCGTCCATTTCTTACGCAGAAGCCGCCGCCAGTCACATTAACGGTATAAGAACGCCTAAAAAGAACACCATACACTCGGTAGTAGTGACCTCGAAAGAAGAGACGGAGACAGGGGAAGAGGTTCTGGACAGAATTAGGAAGGCGGTGGATGCAAAGGAAGGGTGGGTCAGAGTGGAGAAAGTTAGAAAAGCGAAGGATAGGAAGGTAATCTTAGGCTTCGAATCAAAGGAAGAAAGAAATAAAGCTCGAGAGAGGCTCGAAAGAGATGGCGTCCACCTCCTGGTCGAGGACATGAAAAACAAGGACCCGCTCCTGATGCTGAGAGACGTCTTGTCAGTAAACACTGACGAGGATGTGGTAAAGGCTTTCAGGAACCAAAATGGAGATGTTTTTCGCGACCTCGAAAAGGAGGAGGATAAAATAGTAATAAAGTACAGAAGAAGAGCCCGAAACCCCCATACATGCCATATAGTTGTGAGTGTCTCGCCAACCATTTGGAGACGAACCCTGAAGATCGGGTCATTGCATATAGATCTGCAACGAATTCGAGTGGAGGACCAGTCTCCACTGGTCCAATGCACTCGTTGCCTGGGATTTGGACATGGCAGACGTTTTTGCAGGGAGCCGGCTGATCTCTGCAGTCATTGTGGAGGACCGCACCTTAGTAGGGACTGCGATGAACGGCTTGCAGGTGAAGCCCCCTCTTGTCGAAACTGCATAAGGGCGAAACTGGATAAAACTGACCATAATGCCTTCAACATTGATTGCCCAACACGACAAAGGTGGGATAGACTTGCACGATCAACGGTAGCATATTGCTAACGTTGCCAGAGTCTATCAAAACGCTTATCGCATCATACAAGCAAACCTCCAGCGAAAGAAGCTAGCCACAAACGAGATACTACTCGAAGCGCGAAAGAGGAGAGTGGCAGTGGCTTTACTGCAGGAACCTTATGTGGGTGGGGTCAAAGAGATGAGAAGTCACCGGGGCGTGCGAATCTTCCAGAATGCTGATCGTGGAGAGGGTACCGTGAAAGCGGCAATTGCCGTATTCGACCACAATCTGACCGTTAAACAATACCCAAAACTCACCACAAATAACGTCGTCGTGGTGGGGATACAAACAAGTACCTGGGAGATAACGCTTGCCTCTTTTTACTTTGAGCCGGACCAACCGATTCAACCATATTTGGAACACCTCAAACGCATAAGCCAAGTAATAAGAACTAGGTGGGTCGCTGGAGGGGACGCGAATGCGAAGAGCTCGTGGTGGGGAAGTCCGAAGATAGACAGACGAGGAGAGGACCTGTCTGGAACTCTGGATGAGCTGGGGCTACACATCTTAAATCAAGGGGAAACTCCTACATTTGACACCATACGAGGAGGCCAACGTTTTACGAGTTATGTAGATGTCACCATTTGTACCGCAGACATTTTAAATGCTGTAGACAACTGGAGAGTAGATGAAGGACTCACGAGTTCCGACCACAACGGCATTGTGTTTAGTATCCAACTTCAGAAATCCAAAGGAACAGAAATAAATAGAACTACCAGAACATATAACACGAGAAAAGCAAATTGGACACAATTTCATGAGAAATTGAGACAATTAAAGCTAGAGCATGGCATAATCAAAACAGAAATAAGCAAAATTATCAATATAGACCAATTAGAATTAGTTGTTAATAAATTTATAAATATCATAAGTGAAACTTGTAACGAAACAATACCAAAACTTAAAAACAAGGAACTTCTTACCATGCCGTGGTGGTCCCAGAAGCTCGAGGAGATGAAAAAGAAGGTCACCATAAAGAAGAACAGAATCCGTTGCGCCGCCCCAGTGCGAAGACAGAAGGTGGTAGAAGAGTACCTAAATCAAAAAGAAGAATATGAGATGGCAGCGGCTAGGGCACAGATAGATAGTTGGAAAGATTTTTGTGGCAAACAAGATAAAGAGGGTGTTTGGGAGGGAGTCTATAGGGTGATCGGCCGAACTACTAAGAGAGTGGAGGACTTGCTAATGGTGAGGGACGGGAAAGTGCTGGAAGCAAAAGATTCTGTAAAATTTATCGCTGAAACCTTTTACCCAGATGATCTGGAAGACGCGGACGGCATCCAACATCGCCAAACCAGGAAAAGAGCCGAGGAAGTTAACTCTGGAGGCCAAAGTGAGCTTTGGGACCCAGAGTTCACAATGACCGAACTGAAAGCATCTGTGGATTCCTTCAACCCACGCAAGGCTCCTGGAGCGGACGGCTTTACTGCGGACATTTGCCGACATGCCATTGAGGGTGACCCTGACATGTTTCTCCAGCTTATAAATAAATGCCTAGCTCTTCATCATTTCCCGGTGGCGTGGAAAGAAGCAACAGTGGTGGTACTAAGAAAGCCAGGAAAGGAAAGTTACACCGTCCCAAAATCTTTGAGACCAATAGGGCTACTGCCTGTACTGGGTAAGATATTAGAAAAGATGCTGGTTGGCAGACTTAAACATTATTTGATACCTAGGATGAGTACCCGCCAGTACGGATTTATGCCCCAGAGGAGCACCGAAGACTCCCTCTATACCTTAACGCAGTACATCCGCCAGCAACTCAGCCAAAAGCAAATAATAACAGTGGTATCACTGGATATAGAGGGAGCTTTCGACAGTGCATGGTGGCCGGCAATAAGAGTCCGACTGGCGGAGGAAAAGTGTCCCACAAACCTCCGACTACTGGTGGATAGCTACCTCAGTCAAAGATGCGTAAGGGTTCGATATGCCGGAGAGGAATTTAAAAAAGTTACCAGCAAGGGATGTGTGCAAGGATCCATTGGGGGCCCAATCCTCTGGAATCTGTTGTTGGACCCACTCCTAAAGAGCTTGGAGGCCAGAGGAGAATACTGCCAAGCTTTCGCTGACGACATCGTCCTCATCTTTCATGGAGAGACAGCAGCGGAAATCCAGGGACGCGCGAATGCTGCCCTCGAACATGTTCGGGAGTGGGGAGTCGACAATAAATTGAATTTCGCACCCCATAAAACGATGGCAATGACCATCACTAAAAGACTCAAATACGACACCCCACTTCTGAGCATGGGCGGGGTTGACATTGGAACGTCCCGGGAGATAAAGTTGCTAGGAGTCACCATAGACGATAAATTGACCTTTAATACCCATGTGGCGAACGTCTGCGGGAAAGCAATTCAGGTATACAGGCAATTGTCCAGAGCAGCTAGGGTCAGCTGGGGTCTGCACCCCGAAGTTATCCGCACGATTTACGTGGCAACCATCGAGCCCATTATACTGTACGGGGCCAGTGCTTGGTCTCCAGCTGTTAACAAACTGGGCGTGAGGAAACAACTGGATGTAGTTCAGCGTGGAATCGCCCAAAAACTGTGTAGAGCCTACCGCACAGTCTCCCTGAATTCTGCGCTGGTGCTGGCGGGAATCCTGCCTCTCGACCTCCGAGTTCGTGAGGTAGCCTTATTACATGAGACTAAGAGGGGTATTCCCTGGGATGCGTTGGGAGACCGGGAGGTGGAACGTATGGCTCGAGCAACAGACGCACCTCACCCGGCTGAACATCAAGTGCCATTGATTGAGACCATCATAGACCGGGAGCAATATGAACAAAGTGGGAACAGTGCAGTCAAAATTTTCACAGATGGTAGTAAGATTTCAGGGAAGGTTGGCGCAGCTTTGTCTATCTGGACCGACGAAAGCGAGACCGCCACTTCTAAATTGGCCCTCTCGGACTACTGCACTGTTTACCAAGCCGAGCTCCTGGCTCTGTGCAGGGCGACGAAGGAAGTGATCATGCACAGGGGGTCTACGTTTGGAATCTATAGCGATTCAATGGCGGCTCTCCAGACAGTCCAAAATCCTCGTTCCCTTCATCCTCTAGCGGTGGCAGCCAGAGACTACCTTAGAACAGCGTCTCTCCAGAACAAAGCTGTGACTTTGTTCTGGATAAAAGCTCACGCGGGGCTGGAGGGTAACGAAAGAGCTGATGAGCTGGCCAAGGCGGCGGCTCTGGGCTCCAAACGTAAACCGGACTATGATCTGTTCCCGGTTTCGTTCGTCAAGCGTTGCATTCGTAGTGCAACTATTGACGAATGGAATCAGAGGTATAAAAACGGCGAAACAGCGCAGATCACAAAAATTTTTCTGCCTGACGCAAAATCGGCGTACACCGTAGTAAGAAAATTTGTGGCCACCAGCATTTCTACTCAAATCATGACAGGGCACGGCGGGTTCTCCGAGTATCTGAATCGCTTTAGATGCAAGGAGAACCCGGCGTGTATCTGTGATCCAGGGACTAGCGAAACTGTACAACATATTTTGTTTCAATGCCCTGTACATGCAAAAGAGCGGTATCACATTGAACACCAGTTAGGTATAAAAATGGAAGCCCCCAATATAGCAACAGTAATGCTGAGCAAGGATAGGGACAAGTTGCTGGACTATTGTGTAAAATTAGCGGAAATAGTCATTAAAAGAAATAAAACACGATAGAGAAAATATGCTGTCATAGTATAATGTTTAATATTATTGAACAGCATAATATATATATGAACAAATAAATAGAATAGAAAAGCATAGTCAGTAGTTTAATGCAAATTGGTACTTAGAAATAGAATAAAAACTTAACCTTGTCAACAATTATTAAATGAAGAAGCTAGTTAACGAGATGTAAAGATAGGCGTAGACAGAAATCCCACCCTAATAAAGGACGAAATGGAAAGATGTTACTTAATAAATAAATAAATAGATTATAGCAAAAAAAACTAGTTAAGCACCATGAGTGCGAGATTACAAAATTATATAACTGGAATGTAAGAGTGAGAGATTTAATACTGACTCCAATCATGTTGGAGGTAGCAAGCAAGAAAAAAAAAAAAAAAAAAAAAAAAAAAAAAAAAAAAAAAACCTAACCTAACCTAACCTAACCTAACCTAACCTAACCTAACCTAACCTAACCTAACCAAAAGCTGACTTTTAACGCACACGTGGCTAATGTTTGTAGAAAGGCCATAAATGTATACAAACAACTCGCAAGAGCAGCAAAGGCGAGTTGGGGCCTCCATCCCGAAGTAATACGTACAATTTACACAGCGACCATCGAGCCCATCATTTTGTATGCGGCTAGCGTTTGGGCACCGGCTGCTGAAAAACTGGGAGTGCAGAGACAGCTCGGAACTGTGCAGAGAGTCTTCGCACAAAAAATGTGCAAGGCTTATCGCACGGTCTCTCTGAACTCAGCTTTGGTCTTGGCGGGAGTGCTCCCGCTTGATCTTCGTGTACGCGAGGTAGCCTCACTATACAGGATCAGGAAGGGGGCGGCTCTACCGGGACTGGGGGACAGAGAGATCGAGCGATCAATACCAGCAACAGAAGCGCCACATCCTGCAACAGTCACAGACCTTGAGCTGACATGCCTTAGAGACCAGAATGAAGTGGACGCGAACAGTAACTGTGCAGTAAAAATCTTCACAGACGGCAGTAAGATCGGGGGAAGAGTCGGCGCAGCTCTGTCCGTGTGGGAGGACGAAGCGGAAGCGTTCACCGTTAAGCTGTGCTTGCCGTCATACTGCACCGTTTACCAAGCGGAACTGCTGGCCGTTCGCGAAGCTACGAGGCGAATTAAAAAACACGGTGCACTCACATTCGGCATCTACAGTGACTCAATGGCAGCTCTACAAACGGTCATAAACCTCGGCTCCCTCCACCCACTAGCTGTAGAAACCCGCGAGAACATTGCAGCATTATCTCGACAGAACAAAGTGGTATCTCTGTTCTGGATCAAAGCACACGCAGGACTGGAGGGAAACGAAAGAGCGGACCAGCTTGCCAAAGAAGCCGCTGCAGCATCAAGCAAGAGAAAACTGGACTACGAATTTTTTCCCACCTCATTTGCGAAGCGACAGCTCAGACTGGAGACGATTCGCGAATGGGACGTGAGATATAGGACGGGAGAAGTAGCCGGTATCACAAAATTATTCTTCCCGGATGTGATTACTGCATACAGAGTGATTCGCAAATTCGAACCGACGTGCCTTAGCACACAGTTGTTGACCGGCCATGGGGGGTTCTCCGAATACTTATGTCGTTTTAAGTGTAAGGAGAGACCCTCATGCACATGTGACCCAGGTGTAGAGGAATCTGTCCCCCACATTATCCTGGAATGCCCAGCGTTCGGATATGAGAGATACAAAATTGAACAGATACTAGACACAAAACTCACAATAGAAAATATACAATTTATTATGGTGGACAAAAGAAGGAAAAAGTTCATGAACTATTGCTTAAAACTAGTAGAAACAGTCGTAAAAAGAAACAAGTAGCAAAAAGTATGATGACCTTATATTATGAAAATATATTGTACATCATACACAGAAATTTATTAAGGAATATTATAGTTAAAAGTAAGAATAAGCTTAGTTTAAGTTACAAATAAGAATTAGATTTAGACAAACTATGTAAGAACATTAAGTAAAGATGTAAAACAATACTGGGCTAAAAGAGGCTCAAGATAATAGTGGGTATTGTAAATTGAAATAATAAACATAAATGTAAAATAGACTTAAAGTATAGATATAAGCATATGATAAGATAAATGTAAATATAGTAAATACAATCTGTAAATTAGATAGTTAAGATTATAAGGTGTAAAAGTTGTTTGTTTCCACACTTAATAAAGAAAACTGTGTGTGCTGTAAACCCGATACTTGTAATAAAGATATTATATCATTAGATTAGAATAGATAGAAAGATTAGACCGGAATCCCACCGGGAAATTGCATGACAGAGATAGTAAGAAAGAAAGATATAGTATGCGGAATAAAAGTGCGAGAGGAATACTTGATAGAACTGGAATGAAAGAGTGGCATTAGATAACATAGGCTCTGATATTGTGTCAGAGGAAGTAGAAAAAAAAAAAAAAAAAAAAAAAAAAACCTAACCTAACCTAACCTAACCTAACCTAACCTAACCTAACCTAACCTAACCTAACCTAACCTAACCTAACCTAACCTAACCTAACCTAACCTAACCTAACCTAACCTAACCTAACCTAACCTAACCAGTCCCGTGCCTTCCGCCATTGCGAAAGCCGTGTTTCTAAGTCGCTCCGCGCTTAAAAAATCCAACAGTCGGTAAAAGTGGTGTGAAAAGTATAGTGCGATACATAAAAAGTTGCGTAATCGCGAGCGCTACGCGATCGTGAAAACCGCGCGAAAATCGCATCAAAACTATAGATTTTCCTAGAACAATAACCGTTTTTTAGTGTCTAACCAAGTAGAAAAACAGTGTTATCTCCGAATATAGATCGGTGACGTATCCTTTTTTAACTGTAAAAAGGTGTGTATCGAAGGTACCTATCTTCTGAGACCCCTTTCGGATTTCTACACTAAAAACTCGGGGCGCTAGGGCCAAAAAACTAAAAGCACGTGGCAGCAAATTCAGGTTTTTCAGCAATTCTGCTGAAACGGAAAGCGGCCCTGCAAGGCGGCAAAAACAAGTTATTAGTGAGTGTTTTAAAATCAAAAATTGGACCAAAATTGTGGCGAATACGCGTAACCAAAGTGAAGTGAACTTTGTAGAAAGCTCAAAGATTTTTTATCGGAAAACCACCAAAAAACTAGATCGACGACCTATACTTTTTTGTTTGAAAATCACTAGAGACATAAATACCTTAACGGAAAATCCATAATTTAGAATTTTAGGATAAGTGGTTCCCGAACGCCAGACTTTTTACGGTGACCAGTGCGGAAGAGTATAGGTACACGCCAAGCTGGTCGGATACAAGGGGAAGCGAACCCCTACTGGCACGACCCTGACCACCTGGGAGTTGCTCCTGGGACCCTCCACTGCCAAACTTGGTTCTGGCAGAATCACCTCCGAGTGATAGTGCGGGCTCCAGGGGCCATTTGCAGAAATTTGTCAGCATCCCCCAACTTCGGCAGCGTCCTGAGGGTGAACGGCGTGAGAAGCGACGCTGGTGCTGGTGCAGGTGTGTGGATACACTAATAGACTATATACAAAAATTTTAATATATAAGTTAGCATTAATACTATATTTTTTAAGGAATTTTATGTAAGGACTGGAAAAATTCGCCATTACCACCTAAGTTTGCCAACCCCCTAGCGGCTAAACGGCTAGGGATATCGCCGAAATAACAGAAGTTTGGGTCTCTTACGAGAAGCGATCCTAAGGGCAATCCATCAGTAGGCACTCCCGAAAACCACCCCCGGGAAGATTTTTTCGCAAATCTCTAAAAATTTCCTGTTTCCCGCTTTTCGGGAATCTCGTTTGGGCCACTGACGGGAAATTTGGTACGATATATACACCCCCAGATTTTAAACGGGCACAATATCTCGTTCCTAAGGGCGAAACCAAGCACTTAGACCTGGCAAAGGACACCCCCCGTTATTCCCGGGACCCTACTTCTGTGGCGCGCGGGACTAAAATAAGTGTGCAAACGGGAAACGCTGGGCTGTTCGCCGACCTACATTATATATTTTATCCCGAGCTTATAGGACACCTAATTTAGGAACTGTCTGGCTTTATTCAAAATTATTCACAAAATTCTAACCGTTTTATATTAGATTGTTTAGATAAGAAAAGTCCAAAAATTCAAAAGCAGCTCAGAAACGGAAGGTCCTAGCTCAAAAATAACCATTTTTTGCCCCCCCCCCCCCTCCCTAACCCACCCCCCCCATCCTACGTCAAAAAACCTAACCCTTCCCTACCTACCCCTAAATTTTCAACCCCCTACCCCTATATATTGTTGGTTGGCCAGCCTAGTGAGACCCCTAGATCCGAAGAAACACGCTAAATCTAAGTGTTTTTAAATCTGGAAAAATTTTGTAAATTCCGTAACTTGCTAACCATAGCCCCGATTTTTATGCGGTTTCCGGCTAAGGACAAAATTTTTTAGGGACTTTCGGGACTCATAGACTTAGAGTCTCTAGGTAGAGGCAGATAAAAATTTCTCCAGATAACAAGCCAAAACTTTTTACTTAGCAATAGGATATTAGAATTAAGTAGTTAAGGATACCGCTCTCGCTCTATATAGAGCCAGAACTGACACTTTTTGTATTTTATATTCGTATTTGTATGTTATGATAGTGACAGGGACTATACATCCCCTCTAACATTGACAACTCCACGGCGGAGTTGAACGACTCTACATAGAGCAAAACTTTATCTTCACTTTAAATATATATATATATTTTTAGCTATTTATATATTCCTCAGCTAATCTTGTATGTACAGCTCTACGGTCTACATAGAGTCAAAACTGACTGTATTATACTTTATATAATTTAGCATAGTGACAGGGACTATACATCCCTTCATCGCTGACAACTCTACTGAGTGGAGTTGAACGGCTCTACATAGAGCAAAAATTTATTTTATTTACTTTTAAAAATTTTAATTGTCTGTATATTTAGTTTATATGTTACTCTTAAGTTGACTAGATAGGATTAAGACGCAGCAACGTTTTGTCATTGTGTATTACTTGTGACTTGCTTCTTTGCATATTTATTAGTCAATAGGATTTACGCTGTGTACTGTGTCTTTTGACCAGTATACTTAGTTTTAGTTTAGTAAATAAATATCGGGTACTTACCGGTGCTCATCCTGCCGCTCTCCGCACGGCGTGCGTAGAGTCCGCACCACCCGGTTACACCTGGAACACATAAATATATATTATACAAACTTACTTAGGATAGGACAAATCAAAATATTACTTTTAATCCTGTTATATTTTATATTGTTTAAGTAAATCTTACTATTAATATTAATTGATACTTCCGTGCTCTCCCCTCGAATGATGGCCACCTTCCGCACACCTGCCAAGAAGTTGGTTGAAAACCACCAAATCTCCCCAATCGATGATGCAGTGAAGGCAGGACCTTCATCAAATCAGGTAACACAAGCATCTAACGTGAGACGTAGTATCGGAGAGTGGGAGTCAGGTAAGAATGATCCCAAACCCTGCAGCTCGGATACACACCCCCACTTACCTAAACAACCAGCTCCGGTGACGGCACCTGCGGCACCACAGAAGCCGAAGCAGAAGACAGTGCCCCCCCAGGAAGCGAAGGTCGTAGCCCGTAGAGTATCTACGGAGGCAGCTGGGACGTCGCCGAAGCTGAAACAGGATGTCGGAAGGTCAGCAGATAGAATATCCCAGGCGAGGGTCTGGCTTCAGAGAGCGAAGACTTGCATTGGCGACTCTCGGAATCTGAGGACGGACCTTAAGCAGGGTATAATAGACGCAGTAGACCACCTCTATCACCTAGTTAAAGAAGCGGAGACAGTAAAGAAAGGTACAGCAGCACGCAAATCAGCACCTGTAACAGAAGAGAAGAGTGTAAATACAGAGGTAATGGGGATAGGGACCGAGGAACAGCGAAAAACGGGGGACAAATTGGGGGAAACGGAAGGAAGGGAAATATTAGAACTCTTGAAAAAACAAGGTGAAAAGATCGAAAAGACTTACCTGGAAATGGAAAACCTGAAGGAAAAAATAGAGAGCCAACAAAAGACCAGTGCGACCTATGCGGACGTAGCAGCAGAAACGGCCTCGAGACCGAAATCAGATAAAACAGCGCTGCACTCTATAGTGATCGCCTCCAAAGACGAGAAGGAGACTGGAGACGAAGTACTCGATAGAGTACGCAAAACCGTTAACGCCAAAGATGGCTGGATAACGGTGGAGCGAGTTCGCAAGGTCAAGGACGGGAAGATAATAGTGGGTTGCAGAACCGAAGAAGCTCGAGACAAGATCAAAGAGCGATTGAAAGGCGCAGCTAGCCACCTCCACGTCGAAGAAGTCAAGAATCAAGACCCTATGGTGGTCCTGAGAGACGTCTTATCGTATAACAGCGACGAAGACATACTCACAGGATTACGAAACCAGAATAAAGAACTCTTCCAAAGTCTGGAAAAGAAAGATAATAGGGTAGAAATTAGGTACAGAAGGAAGGCAAGAAACCAGTATAGCAACCATGTCGTTTTAAAAGTGTCGCCAATATTGTACTGCAGACTTATAGACAGGGGTTACTTGCATATTGACATGCAAAGAGTCAAGGTGGCAGATCAGTCTCCACTAGTGCAATGCTCTGGGTGCTTGGGGTATGGGCATGGACGCAGGTTCTGTAAGGA
Source organism: Callimorpha dominula (assembly GCA_949752705.1). Lineage (NCBI taxonomy): Eukaryota > Metazoa > Arthropoda > Insecta > Lepidoptera > Erebidae > Callimorpha > Callimorpha dominula. Next base: position 44,785 of record OX457020.1, read on the forward strand.
ATCAGTGCCGAAGTGCAGCCATTGCGGAGGACCCCATATGCGGCATGAATGCGCGGAATGGATGGCTGGAACGCCACCCTCATGCTGTAACTGTACAGCAGCCAAGATGTTAGACGTGGAACACAACGCCTTTAGCTCGGAATGCACAGTGCGCAGGAAGTGGGAGGCATTGGCGAGAGCTAAAGTAGCATATTGCTAAGGTGGTTAACAATCGCTCACGGGCAGGCAGCCCCGCCAGAGGATACGCAGTCGCCCAGGCTAACCTCCAAAGAAAGGAGTTAGCAACGGCAGAACTAATGATTGAGGCCAAAGAGCGAAAGATCGCAATAGCACTGATCCAGGAGCCATATGTGGGCGGGGTCAAGAGGATGAAGGACTACCGTGGGGCGAAGATGGGACGGTGAAAGCGGCGATAGTTGTCTTTGACAGCGATCTTGACGTCATCCCGTGCCCGAAACTCACCAACAACAACATTGTTGTAGTGAGGATCCGAACCAGCGCCTGGGAAATCGCGGCGGTGTCCTTCTACTTTGAACCGGATCAACCCATAGGGCCATACTTGGATCAGCTTAAGAACATCGGCGAAGAACTGGGCTCAAGAAGGCTGCTGCTGGGAGGTGACAGCAATGCTAAGAGTACCTGGTGGGGAAGCACCATAGAGGACCACAGGGGCGTTGACATGTCCGGGACCCTGGAGGAGTCAGGATGGCAGGTATTGAACATCGGTGATACGCCCACTTTTGACACCATGAGAGGTAACAGGGCGTACACAAGCTACGTGGATATAACAGCATGTACCGACGACTTACTGGGACTAATAGATGATTGGAGGGTAGACCAATCAATGACGAGCTCAGATCACAACACCATAATGTTCCAAATTAAGCTCCAAAAGAGCAAGGGTTTCGGAGTTCAGAGAACCACCCGGCTCTATAACACTAAGAAAGCTAATTGGGAACAATTCAACACTAAACTAAATGAACTAAAGACACAACATAACGTAAACAAAATAGCTATCGAAAACATCAATAATAAAGCCGATTTAGAAGATATTGTTCTTAAATACACAGAGATAATCACCTCAGCATGCAAGGAGAGCATGCCAATAAAGAAAAATAAAGATACAATAACAGTCCCTTGGTGGAGTGAGGAGCTCGCACAGAAAAAGAAGACTATGGTGACCTTCAGGAGAAGGATAAAAAACGCTGCGCCGCACCGTAGAGATAAAGTCGTCGAAGAATACCTGCAAAAGAAAGAAGACTATGAGTGCTACGCCAAGAATGCCCGTACCGACAGCTGGAAAGAGTTCTGCGGGAGACAGGACAGAGAAGGAATGTGGGAAGGGATCTATAGGATCATCGGAAGAACCGCCAGGAGAGAAGAGGATATGACCCTTAAAACCAAAGAAGGTAAACATCTAAACCGCAAAGAATCGGCAGACTTACTAGCTGAGACATTCTACCCCGAAGACCTAGAGAGCTCGGACAACTCCGACCATCGCCGCACCAGAGAAGCGGCAGAGCGGGTAAACGAATGGAACCATGATGAGGAACATGACCCACCGTTTACTCCGCTGGAGCTAAAGATCGCGGCGGGGAGTTTTAACCCAAAGAAGGCCCCGGGAGCGGATGGCTTCACGGCAGACATCTGCAGCAGAGCAATCTCCCAGGATCCAGACGCTCTCCTTGCCCTATTCAACAAGTGTTTGCAGAAAGCGCACTTCCCGGACATCTGGAAGGAGGCCACAGTCGTGGTACTTAGAAAACCGGGCAAGGATGATTACACGAACCCCAAGGCGTACAGACCAATCGGTCTACTGCCAGTCTTGGGGAAGATCCTGGAGAAGATGATAGTAGCAAGGATGAAATGGCAGTTAGTACCGCGGATTAGTACTCGCCAGTACGGATTCATGCCCCAGAAGAGCACCGAGGACGCCCTCTATAGCCTAATACACCGTATCAAGGGTAAGGTTGAGCTGAAGAAGCTGGTCACCCTAGTGTCATTGGATATAGAGTTCGATAGCGCCTGGTGGCCGACAATCAGAGTTCGACTGGCAGAGGAAAAGTGTCCGGTTAATGTTAGGAGGCTACTCGATAGCTATCTCAGCTGCAGAAAGGTCAAAGTAAGATTTGCCGGGGAAGAAAGCACGCGAAACACCACGAAAGGTTGCGTGCAAGGGTCTATTGGCGGCCCAATTCTCTGGAACCTGCTTCTCGACCCACTATTACGAGGACTACAAGATGGGGGACACTACTGCCAGGCATTTGCCGACGACGTCGTGTTGGTATTCGACGGTGACACAGCACTGGACATTCAGAGACAGGCAAATGCCGCTCTCAACTATGTGCAGCAATGGGGTGTAAGAAACAAATTAAAGTTTGCGCCACATAAGACCTGCGCTATGGTCCTTACTAGGAAACTGAAGTACGACACCCCTTTGCTGTCCATGGGGGGGATCGGCATTTGCATGTCAAAAGAAATTAAAATATTGGGGCTAATCATCGACGACCGCCTTACTTTCAACAGTCACGTTGCGGCACAATGTAGAAAGGCCATAGCCGTATATAAGCAGATAGCGAAAGCTGCTAAAGTCAGCTGGGGCCTAAATCCTGACATTGTAAGGAGCATATACGTCGCGGTTATTGAGCCCATTATAATGTACGCGGCGGCAGTATGGGCACCGGCAGTCCGAAAATTAGGCATCCAAAAGCAGCTCAACATGGTGCAACGAGGATTCGCGCAGAAACTCTGCAAATCATATCGCACAGTCTCCCTGCACTCGGCACTGGTGCTGTCTGGGATACTGCCTCTCGACATCCGAGTACAAGAAGCAGCCGCGCTGTACGAGGCCAGGAGAGGGTTGTCTCAGACGGTGCTAGGAGATAGAGAGACCGATAGTGTGGTTAGTTTTGCGGAGGTACCTCATCCAGCTGTGTGGATGGCTTTGGACTTCGTATGTCTGGTAGACCAAAACCTTGTTGACAGGCACAATGTGCAGCAGGTGCGTATATTCACCGACGGCAGCAAGCTGGAGGGGAAGGTCGGAGCCGCACTTTCCGTATGGAACGGTGAGGTCGAGATTCGGACCCGAAAGTTCTGTCTGTCCGCGTACTGCACAGTCTACCAGGCAGAACTTCTGGCCATACACGAGGCCACTAAGGTAATCCTCAAAGGGGGGGAAAAGAGTTATGGGGTATACAGTGACTCGAGGGCAGCGCTCGAGACGATAGTGAACCATGGCTCTTTGCACCCTCTCGCCGTAGGAACGCGGGAGAAACTGCGCCAAGCCTTATCCCAGGGCAAAGATATCTCTTTGTTCTGGGTTAAAGCACATGCAGGACTTCAGGGGAACGAGAGAGCTGACGTATTAGCCAAGGAAGCAGCTCTAAACTCTAAAAGAAAACACGATTACGACCGGTGTCCATTATCTTTCATTAGGAAGCATATACGTAACATATCTGTATCCAAATGGGACGAAAGATACAGAGCAGGAGACACCGCGTCTACCACTAAGTTGTTTTTCCCAAATGCATCCGACGCCTACTGCTTCGTAAAGAAAATTAAGCCGGCTGGCCTGCTTACACAGATCCTCACGGGGCATGGCGGATTCTCTCAATACCTGAACCGTTTCAGGTGTAGGGATAGTTCGTCATGTATCTGTGATCCCACAAAAGAGGAGACCGTCCCTCACTTGTTGGTAGAGTGCCCAGTATTTGATAGGGTCCGGTTCGAATTGCAGCAACAAACTGACACAGAAATATCAATTAACAACTTGAACAAATTGATAGCTAGTAAAGAAAGTAGTAAACTGTTTATAAAGTATTGTACAGAAATATGCAAGGTAGTAAACAACAGAAATAAGGACTCATAACCTTTGCTTAAAATATAATTAGTGTTATATTACTTAAGCAAAGATGATAAGTAGATTTTACAAATTTAGAAAGTTAGCAATAGTTTATAAGAATAAGTAGAAAAATAGTTGTAATAAAAGTAGATATTGATAACTGTTGATAATAATAGCTGTAAATACCGTAGTACTGTGCTGGGTAAGAAATATTATAATTTGTAAACTTCTCCATCATTTCTGTTTAAATATTTAGAGTTAGTAATCATTGTAAAACATAGAATTAAGGTAGTTAATAAAATAAAAGTAGAAAAGTTCCCTGAAAAATAATATCAGGGGAGAGCCAGAACACCCTGTGATGACGGGTGCCTCTATAAAAAAAAAAAAAAAACCTAACCTAACCTAACCTAACCTAACCTAACCTAACCTAACCTAACCTAACCTAACCTAACCTAACCTAACCTAACCTAACCTAACCTAACCTAACCTAACCTAACCTAACCTAACCTAACCTAACCGATATTGCTTTTTTCAGTTTCCGACTTAGAACATTGACTATTTACGTTTATTACGACACCAGTAGCTGCCTGAAAGTAATTAGTGTTAAATAATCCTGAAAATTTCTAATATATTCCATTATAATCACATAAATTGACACTTGTAAAAATTTAGAGGTTTTTCTGCAAGAAAATCTTAATAACTTTTTTGTTTACCAACTCATATTGACTTTTATTGTCTTAACATTTCGGCTATAGCACCAGCTGTACGTAGATACCCAATTCCTGGATATCGAACGTATAGTTTGTTTAAATTTTTTATTTTTAACTGTAATTCTGTGAAATTGCTACGTAAACGTACCTTTAGAGGTTACTTACCTTGTGTTCCGAGTCCGTCACTGATTGGAGCTGGTCCACAGCTGGGCTGATACATCCACCGCTTCATACTATACCACTTTGAACCCCCTGCGGAGTCCCGTTTGGGAATTGACACCTGAAAACAGGAATTTCTGGTACAAAATTTACAAATTTTTTAACTTTTTGGCTAATAACATTTCAACCCTTTGGCTTATTGTCTAAATTATTATATATTTGGGTAGGTCTCGACTACCCCTTTCATACCGCACCTCATTTGTCAGGATCCGTCGGATAGAAATTTAAAAAATTGCCCGCCCACCCTCCCTGTTTTCACTGGAATTAGTACGATAGCGAAATTTTGAAGTGTGTAGTGGGAACGGGAGGAAATTGTGAATCCACGAAAAATTTTTAATATCTGTGTGTGACAGTATTTGACGTTAGAGGTTTACTCACCACAATATTTACTGATCCCCGGTCTTATTGACTGGGAACTAACAGATTAGGCCCAAACCTAACTCTACAGTAGTTATAAGGCTTTTGTGCGGTTTTGTTCTGCAACTCTGTAGCTGGAGACGGAGGAAATTGTGGACCCACAACAAAAATTTATTATATTTTTCCCTTTGCTTGTGATTGTTTGTGACGTCCGAGGTTTATTGACCAAAGCATTTTGTTTTTCTTTGATTCCCGGTTCTATTGACCGAGAGCTAATAGACAAGGTCCTTTGACCTTAAATTTATTGACCATTGACTTCGTAACTGACTTTGAATCTGACAAATTGGTTTATTGACCACCGTTTATGCTAGTTAGAAGGTTTATTGACCGTAGTTTGTTTTAACGAAGCGAATTATTGCTTAATTCTTTTAATTCTCGGTTTATTGACCAAATTGCTAATCAATTCTCGGGTTAGTATAACATTATATTTCTTAAGTGTGTGGCTCTGAGCAGGTCTCAGCAAGCCGGATCGCAGTCATAGTGCTTTGGACACTTCTTCTTAGTAAGAAGTGTTTCCCTGCTAAGTTATCTAAACGGGACTAAGCTGCTGGGACTTGCGAATATCATCAAAGACAAGACATTTTATATTATCTTTTATCATACACAATCTTAACCATTTTAAAAGATTATTAACCATTAATTACTTATACAGCTAAATTTAGTATTAAGTATATCTTATTTCATTTGGAGAAGCTATCCCTCCCATCTTCCAGCATGTTCGGATTCCGAACCCCAGCCAAAAAACAAACTTCCTCACCTTCTCAGGCTACTCCCCCTGACGGGATGCTGAGTGCGAGTTCTGCGGAGCATACGCAAACCCAGACAAACGTCAGGAGGAGTATCGGGGAATGGGAAGCCAGCAAAGACCCCTCTCCTACGTCGGTGCCCGCCGCCCCCACCAAGCCCAAAAAACCGGTAATCGCAACCTCCACAAGCAAACCATCTGCTCAAATGGGACCGGTGGGGACGGCGGACAGTCCGAAAGTGACAAGCGCATCCACCAGTGCAAGTAGAGTACAAGAGGCAAGAAACTGGGTGACGAAAGCTAAGATCGCGCTCAAAAATTCTAGGAATTTAAAAACCGATATAAAAGCGGACGTCACCCAGGCCATTGACAGCCTCTACCAACTAGTAAAGGAGGGCGAGTTGGGGAAGGGGTCAGATAAAGATAAAGAAGAAAATCAGCTACACAAAGAGAGACAATGCCAGTCAGCAAAAACAAACAACGAATTTCCTCAACTGCTCTCCTCATTAGCAGACCACAGTAAGCTAATGAGAGAGAGCAATGAGAAAATAGAAGAATTAAAAAGGGCTCTGACTATGACAACAGAGGAGATCACGTACGCCGGAGTAGCGGCGCGCGCCAAACCACTCCTGGTGCAGCCCGCGCTGCACTCGGTAGTGGTCACCTCGAGAGATGATAAGGAAACCGGGGAAGACGTAGTAGGTCGAATTAGAACAGTAATAAAAGCTAAGGAAGATGGCATATGCATTGACAGAGTTAGAAAAGCGAAAGACAGAAAAGTCATCATCAGCTGCAGGAACGAAGAGGAAAGGAGTAGGGTCCGTAACAAATTAAAAACAGCAGACGAACAGCTGGACGTCCAGGACGTCAAAAACCAGGACCCACTTATCATCCTCAGAGATGTCCTAAAATATAACAAGGACGAGGACATTGTAAAAGCCCTGAGGGTGCAAAACGCTTCGCTCTTCTCTGGACTTGCAGCTGAAGATGAAAAATTGGAAATCAAATATAAGAAATCCGCAAGGAACTCTCTAATGTGCCACATAGTCGCAAGAGTATCTCCCAAGCTCTGGAGACGCATGACAGAGGCGTCTGCTGTGTACATAGACATACAGCGAATTAGGGTGGAGGACCAGTCCCCTTTGGTGCAATGCTCAGGATGTCTGGGCTATGGGCACAGCAAGCGCCTCTGTACAGTTAAAGAAAAAGAGGAGACATGCGCTCACTGTGGTGGAGCTCACCAGCGCAGGGATTGCCCTGATGTGCTCGCCAACGCACCCCCCACCTGCTGCAACTGCTCTAGAGCAAATCTGGATGCGACCGGACACAATGCGTTTAGCATGGACTGTCCGGTCCGACGCAAGTGGGATGCGTTAGCTAGAGCAAAAGTAGCGTACTGCTAAGGGCTCCACCGCAGAAACAGGGAGCAATCCTACCACCGGGACCAAGGCGTATCCGATTGTGCAGGCTAATCTTCAAAGGAAGGAACTGGCGACCGCTGAATTGTTCGGGGTTGCCGAGGATAGGAAGGTGGCAATAGCCCTAATCCAGGAGCCGTATGTAGGCAGCATACGGAGGATGCGAGACTATCGTGGGGCGCGTATATTCCAGGCGTCGGAAGACGGAAGTGGAACTGTAAAGGCCGCAATAGCGGTCTTCGGACAAGATCTAGATGTCATACAGTGTCCGGAACTCACCACTCACAACATCGTAGTGGTGAGGATCCGAACCCGCGCCTGGAACCTCGCGGTGGTCTCCGTCTACTTCGAGCCGGACAAGCCTATAGACGGCTACCTCGAGCACCTTCGAGGGATTCGGCGGACGCTAGGACCCCGAGGCCTGCTCATCGGAGGGGATGTAAACGCAAAGAGTTCCTGGTGGGGGAGTAACACTGAGGACAATAGAGGGGAGGAGCTATGTGGCACATTAGAGGAGTTGGATTTGCAGGTGCTCAACAGCGGCACTACACCTACGTTCCATACCATAAGAGGCGGCAAAATCTTTAGCAGCCACGTTGACATCACTGCTTGCTCAGCGGACCTAATCGACTACGTGGAGGGTTGGCAAATAGACGTCGGAATGACGAGCTCGGACCACAACGGCATCGTATTTAACATTCGGCAAATTAAATCCACCGGCATCAACGTTCAAACAACAACCAGGCTCTACAATACTAAAAAAGCTAATTGGGACCAGTTTCGTGAGAAACTGGCACAATTAAAAATGGAAAACAAAATTAACAAACAGGAAATAGATAATATAACAAATAAACAAAATTTAGAAATTATTGTAGAGTCATATTTAGATATAATTAAAACATCGTGTGAAAAAAGTATACCAAAAAAGAAAATATATAAAAAACTTACCTTGCCGTGGTGGTCCGATGAACTCGCCGCGTTGAAACAGGAAGTTGCCACCAAAAAGAGAAGGATCCGCTGCGCCGCACCGGTTCGTAGGAAACACGTCGTTGATGAGTACCTGCAAAAGAAAGAAGAGTATGAAAGACAAGCGAGATGCGCCCAGATCCAAAGCTGGAAGGATTTCTGCACCAAGCAGGACAGGGAGGGGGTCTGGGAGGGTATTTACAGAGTGATAGGAAGGACTGTGAAAAGGCAGGAGGACGTAGCCTTGGTCAAAAACGGCGAAACGCTGGATTCCGCCGAATCCGCATCGCACCTGGCTGAAACCTTCTATCCGGAGGACCTAATGAATACAGACAGCCAAGACCACAAGGACACCCGGGAGCTCGCACAGCGGGTAAACGACCGGGTCCATGATGAAGTGCATGACCCGCCGTTTACAGCGCATGAGATGATGACCGCGATGTCCAGCTTTAACCCGAAGAAGGCGCCAGGTGCGGATGGTTTTACGGCGGACATCTGCCGTCGAGTCATTCTCCAGGACCCTGATGCTTTCCTTGCCCTGGCCAATAAGTGCCTCACCCTGGGCCACTTCCCTAACAAGTGGAAGGAGGCCACGGTAGTGGTGCTGAGGAAGCCGGGCAAGGACAGTTATCAGAGCGCCAAATCGTACAGGCCCATAGGCCTTTTACCTGTACTGGGAAAAGTCCTGGAGAAAATGGTAGTAGCAAGGCTCCAATGGCACCTTGTACCGAGGCTCAGTGCTCGCCAGTACGGCTTTATGCCCCAGAGAAGCACCGAGGACGCCCTCTATACCCTAGTGAACCAAATTAAAGCGGAGGTTAAATTGAAAATTGTCTCACTGGATATAGAGGGTGCCTTCGATAGCGCATGGTGGCCGGCCATCAAGGTCAGACTGGCTGAGGAAAAGTGCCCGGTCAATATCAGGCGGCTGCTGGACAGCTACCTCGACGGCAGATGTATAAACCTCAGGTACGCCGGTGCGGAACATCGCAGGGCGACACAAAAAGGCTGCGTCCAAGGGTCCATTAGCGGACCCATCCTGTGGAATATCCTCCTAGACCCTCTCCTTAAGGGTCTGCACGAACGGGGCGTCACCTGCCAAGCGTTTGCGGATGACGTGGTTCTGCTGTTCGCCGAGTGTACAGCGCTAGAGGTGCAGCGACGTGCCAATGCCGCCCTCGACTTTGTTCGGGGGTGGGGTGTTAAAAACAAATTAAAATTTGCGCCACACAAGACCTGCGCCATGCTTATAACGAACAAGTTGAAGCATGACACCCCGCTCCTGAGCATGGGCGGGGTCGACATTGGCATGTCCCGAGAGCTGAGGATTTTGGGGCTTACTATAGACGACAAGCTGACTTTTAACACCCACGTCGGCAACGTCTGTAGGAAGGCCCTAAATATCTACAAACAGCTCTCGAGAGCAGCGAAGATAAGCTGGGGGCTGCACCCTGAAATAGTACGCACTATATACACGGCGACGGTAGAGCCGGTCATCACATACGCGGCAGCAGCATACGCGCCCGCCACCGAGAAGCTGGGTGTCCGCAAGCTCCTCAACGCTGTGCAGAGAGGATTCGCGCAGAAAATCTGCAAGTCCTACCGCACTGTCTCCCTTAACTCGGCCCTGTTACTGGCCGGGTTACTGCCTTTGGACCTCCGTATCCAAGAAGCGGCTCGTCTATACGAAGCTCGCAAAGGGTCAACCCGGCTAGTGCTGGGAGACCGTGAGGTAGAACGTGTGGTGGGATTTGCAGAATTACCGCACCCGGCTCTGCGTATGGACATGAGTTTCCAGAGTCTGGACGACCAAAGCCTGGTAGACCAGCATAACGTGCAGGCGCTCCGCATCTTTACAGACGGCAGCAAGTTACAGGGCAGGGTCAGTGCCGCGCTGTCCATGTGGGACAGCCGGACCGAAACCAGAAGCCGGAAACTGTGCTTGCCAGCGTACTGCACAGTCTACCAGGCCGAGCTCTTGGCCATATGCAGAGCTACGAGCGAAATCCTCAAGTGCAGCGTGGAGAGCTTCGGCATCTACAGCGATTCGAGGGCGGCGCTGCAAACAGTTACGAACCCCGGGACTCTGCATCCCCTCGCGATCCAGCCACGCCGCAACCTCAGCCAAGCCTTGATCCAGCACAAAGATGTATCCTTGTTCTGGATTAAGGCCCACGCCAACATCGATGGAAACGAGCGTGCCGACTTTCTGGCAAAGGAGGCGGCGCTGTCGAGTCGGAGGAAGCCTGACTACGACCTGTGTCCGCTTTCATTCGTCAAGCAGGAAATTCGCAGCGGCTCCCTCGACGAATGGAACCGTAGATACCAGTCGGGGCAGACGGCCTCCGTCACGAGAGCGTTCTTCCCAAACGCGAGGGATGCGTACAGACTGGTGCAGAAAATCAAACCGCAAGGCGTGGTAACGCAGATATTAACGGGACACGGGGGGTTCTCCCAATACTTGCATCGCTTCAAGTGTCGGGAGAGCCCGTCGTGTATCTGCGACCCAGAGGTAGAGGAAGATGTAATGCACGTCATCTTTCAGTGTCCAGTATTCGGCTCCCGTAGACACGAGGCTGAACAACGCCTAGGAGCGCGAATAGCCAAAGATGACGTGCATACACTAATTGCCGATAAGGAAAAAAGAGTGCAATTCCTAAAATTCGCAGAGGACATTTGCAAAACTGTGATAGAGAGAAACAAACAAGAGTAACTTGTTTCTCTCTAACATAAATAAAATAAATTAATAATAAAGGAAAGAAAAATAAACTATTAGAAGAATAAAAATAAAAAGATGGAAAAAGGCTCTTGTCATGCAAGAGGATAGCTGCATCACTTACAATAAAAAAAAAAAAAAAAAAACCTAACCTAACCAGTCCCGTGCCCTCCGCCATTGCGAAAGCTGTGTTTTTGAGTCGCTCCGCGTGTAAAAATCAAACGGTCGGGATAAATTGTGTGAAAAGCATAGTGCGATACCTCAAAAGTTGCGCAATTACGAGCGCTACGCGATCGCGAAAACCGCGTGAAAATCGCATGAAAATTGTGGATTTTCTCCTAACAAAAACTGTTTTTTAGTGCTCAAAGAAGTTTAAAACTAGTGATATCTCGAAATCCAGATCGAAAACATATAGTTTTTCGACTGTGAACAGGTGTGTCTTGAAGATACCTATCTTTTGAGACCCCTTTCGGAACTGTGCAGCGAAAAGTCGAGGTGCTAGAAACAAAAAACCAAAAAGCACGTGGCAGCAAAATCAGGTTTTTCAGCAATTTCGCTGAAACGGGAAGTGGCCCTGTGAGGCGGCTAAAACAAGCAACCCTTGAGCGTTTAAAAACCAAAAATCGGACCAAAACTGTGCCAAATACGCTTAACCAAAGTGCAGTGAACTTTGTAAAAAGCTTTAAGCTTTTTCATCTAAAAATCATTTAAAAACTAAATCGACGACCCATACTTTTTTCAGTGAAAATCACAAGGGACAAAAATAGCATAAAGGATAAACCAAAATTTAGATTTTTACGATAAGTGGTTCCCGAACGCCAAACTTTTTACGGTGACCAGTGCGGAAGAACATAGGTATATGTCAAGCTGGTCGGATACAAGGGGAAGCGAACCCCTACTGGCACGACCTTGACCACCTGGGAGTTGCTCCTGGGACCCTCCACAGCCAAACTTGGTTCTGGCGGAATCACCTCCGAGTGACAGTGCGGGCTCCAGGAGCCATTTGCAGAAAGTTGTCAGCATCCCCCAACTTCGGCAGTCTCCTGAGGGTGAACGGTAAGAGAAGCGGCGCTGGTGCTGGTGCAGACAATAAATAGAAACCCTAAAAAGTAAGTTAGCTTTAATACTCTATTTTATAAGGAATTAATAGTAAGGATTGGGAAAAATCGGCATTACCAACTAAGTTTGTCAACCCCCTAGCGGCGAAACGGCTCGGGATATCGTGAAAACAACGAAAGTTTGGGTCTCTTACGAGAAGCGATCCTAAGGGCAACCCACCATTAGATACTCCCGAAAACCACCCCCGGGAAGATTTTTTCATAAAATATAAAAAATTTCCGGTTTCCCGTTTCCCGGGAATCTCCTTCGGGCCACTGCCGGTAAATTTGGCACGTCTAATACACCCCCAAACTTTAAACGGGCGCGATATCTCGGTCCTAAGGGCAAAACCAACCACTCAAACCTGGTAAAGGGCGCCCCTCGTTGTTCCCGGAACCCTACTCCTGTGACGCGCGGGACCAAAATAATTTTAACAACGGGAAACACTGGGCTGTTCACCGACCTACATAATACATTTTTTCCGAGCTTCTAGGACACCTAATCCAGGAACTGTTTGACCTTATTCGAAAGTATTCAAAATTTTTAACCGTTTTATATTAGATTGTTTAGATAAGAAAAGTCCAAAAATTCAAAATTAGCTCAGAAACGGGAAGTCCTAGCCCAAAAATAACCATTTTTCGCCCCCCCCCCCTCCCTAACCCACCCCTCCCATCCTACGTCAAGAAACCCAACCCTTCCCTACCTACCCCTAAAATCCCAACCCCCTACCCCTATATATTTTTGGTTGGCCAGCCTAGTGAGACCCCTATATCCGAAGAAACTGGCAAAATCTATGTGTTTTTAAATCTGGAGAAATTTTCTAAAATCCGTAACTTGGGAACTATAGCCCCGATTCGTGTGCGGTTTCCGGCTAAGGACCTAAATTTTTAGGGACTTTCGGGACCCATAGACCTAGAGTCTCTAGGTAGAGTCATATAGAAAATTTCTCCAGATAACAAGCCAAAACTTTTTATTTAGCAATAGGATATTAGAATTAAGTAGTTAAGGACACTGCTCTCGCTCTATATAGAGCCAAAACTGACATTTTTATATTTTTATAATTTCATTTTGTGTGTTAGCATAGTGACTGGGACTATACATCCCCTCAACGTGACAACTCCACTGAGTGGAGTCGAACGACTCTACATAGAGCAAATTTTTATTTTTTATTTTAATTTAGTTTTACATATGTTTACTCTACGTTTATTGTGAGGCCCATCTATTGGTGGGATAAAGAGTAGTAATAGAGCCAAAAATATTGTCTTTGTTTAAAATTTTTACTTTGTTTTACTCAAACAAAGCCGTGTAGTTAGGCAAACTAGAACTCTATGTAGAGCGGTCTTGTTGTTTATTTTATTTTGACCTAGACTATCTGTTGTGTACCTTTTATAGTTTTAAGGACTTGTGCGGTTTTGTTCGTAAATTGCATTCTTTTGTGGTAATTTTTATTATTCTATTTTATTTTATTTTATTTCTTCTGACTTACTTGACATCCCGGTGAGCATCCCCCGCCGGAACCGCGACACAAAGGTAGCGCGACCTGTAAAAGTAAAAACACCAGATCAGCACAAAACATATAAACACATTCATACACACACACGCATACTTACACACATACACACACACACACACACACACACACACATACACACACACTTACGCTCATATATATACACTTATACGCCTACCTACAATTTTACACATCTTACTCGTCTTACCTGCACACGTGAATCGAGTCCTTTGACCGATACACCTAGTTTTAGTATTTACCCCTTTACTCGTTGTCTCTTTTATTACTATTTTTATTATTTTTCTTTTACTCATCTTACCTGTGTACGTGAATCGAGTCTATTGACCGATACACCTAGTTTTAGTATTTACTCCCTTCATTTTATTGTCTATTGTTTTAAGTAGTATCACTGTGTGTAGTGATTACCTACAATTTCAACAAGGCTCTCCCCATCGAAAATGTTTGCCATCGCCCACACCCCCCACAAGAAGACGGCAGATCAGCCTACCGCGTCCCCAACCGAGAAGGAGAGGGCAGGAACCTCCTCAAAAGTAGAGACGTCAGCCCCTAGTGTAAGGCGTAGTATCGGGGAGTGGGAAAGCGGAAAGACCGATCCAAAGCCGTGCACATCATCTACACAACCACACACACGCTTAATTAATATATCACCTCCGACCAAGGCGGCCCAAAAGGCGGCAAGTCAGCCGAAACCTAAGCAGAAAGCAGCGCCCCTTACCGATACTCGGCTGGCGGCGCGTAAAACATCATTGGAAGCGCCGGCACCGACGACAAAATCACCAAAGGTTGATTCCATTAAGCCCAAGGACAGGGTTCAAGAAGGGCGGGTCTGGCTTCAGAGGGCGAAGACTCACCTAAGTGACTCCCGCAACCTGAGGGGAGACCTGAAGGAGGGTATGATCCTGGCCGTGGACAAGCTCTATCAACTTTTGAAAGAGGTGGCCGCTGAATTGGAAGTGGAAAAGAAGAAGAATCTAGGCGAAATAAAGAGTAGTATGATAGAGAATAAACAGGGAACAGGGGAAAGGGAAACTGCGGAAATAAAAGAGACAAATGAAGAGCTGGCAAAGCTCATCAAAGAACAAAGCAGTAGAATAGAGCAAACAAATGTCGAAATTATAAAACTCAGGGAGATTGTATTTAACAATCAAGCTGTCACCCAAAAAGCCACATACGCAGACGTCACCGGGGACCAAAACAAAAAGAGGATGAACGACCGGAGCTCTTTACACTCCATCGTCATCACGTCCAGAGACGAGGCTGAAAACAGCGAAGAGGTCCTAAAGCAGGTCCGACAGGCAGTTAATGCAAAAGATGGCTGGGTGACTGTAGAAAGGGTCAGGAGGGTGAAGGACAAGAAGGTCATAATAGGATGCAGAACCGTCGAGGAACGGCAAAAGGTTCAGGACAGACTCAAGAGTGCAGGAGATCGACTCCTGGTCGAGGAAATGAAGAACCAGGACCCGATGCTGGTGCTCAAGGACGTACTGTCGTACAACAGTAATGATGATATCATTGCTGCCCTGAGAAACCAGAACGGAGGGGTTTTCCATGGCCTCGACAAGGAGGAGAACAGGCTGGAGTTTAAATTTCGCCGCAAGGCAAGAAACCCGCTGATGAGCCACATTGTCGTTAAGGTGTCACCGCAAATTTACAATAGGATGTTGGATAGTGGCACGGTCCATGTCGACATGCAGAGGGTAAGGGTCGAAGATCAATCCCCCCTCGTACAGTGCTCCATGTGCTTAGCATACGGACATGGGAGACGCTTCTGCAAGGAGACCGTGCCAAGATGTAGCCATTGTGGTGGACCTCACATGCGGCAGGAATGTGCCGAATGGCTGGCAGCAGCAGCACCAACATGCTGCAACTGCGTGGCCGCGAAGGTTGACACCACCTTAGAGCATAACGCTTTTAGCTCTGGGTGCCCAGTACGCAGAAGGTGGGAGGCACTAGCCAGAGCTAAAATAGCGTATTGCTAAGGGCGACGATAGCCGTTCCGGGGCAGGCAACCCCACTAGAAGATATACAGTAGCCCAAGCAAACCTCCAAAGGAAGGAACTGGCAACAACAGAACTCATGATTGAGGCCAGTGAGCGAAAACTCGCATTTGCGCTGCTCCAGGAGCCCTATGTGGGCGGGGTGAGAAGGATGAAGGACTACCGTGGGGCGAGAGTCTACCAGAACGCGGCAGTAGGAGATGGGACGATCAAGGCGGCAATAGCTGTCTTTGATGACAGCTTTGACGTCTTCCAGTGCTCGAAACTCACAAACAACAATATTGTTGTAGTGAGGATCCGAACCGCAGCCTGGGAAATCGCGGCGGTCTCCTTCTACTTTGAACCGGATCAACCCATAGAGCCATACTTGGAGCAGCTACGTACCATCAAAGAGGAGCTGGGTTCCACACCGCTACTGATAGGAGGCGACAGTAACGCCAAGAGTACCTGGTGGGGTAGCACCGTAGAAGACCACAGGGGTAAAGAAATGTCCGGGACCCTGGAAGAGTCTGGGCTTCAGGTACTGAATAATGGTGATACGCCTACCTTCGACACCGTCAGAGGTGGAAGAGCGTATACCAGTCACGTTGATATAACAGCCTGTACCGCAGATCTACTGGACTTAGTAGAAAACTGGAGGGTAGACCAGACTGTGACGAGCTCGGATCATAATACCATCTTATTCCACATAAATCTCCGAAAGAGCAAAGGACTCAAAGTGGAAAGAACCACCAGACTCTACAACACAAGAAAAGCAAATTGGGACATCTTTAATTCAAAGTTATACGAACAAAAAACAATTAACAACATTAACGTAGACACAATAAAAAATATAATAACAAAAAACGATTTGGAAAATATTATTGTAAATTATACAATGTGCATCTCGGCCGCGTGCAAGGGAAGCATGCCGGCCAAGAAGAGTACAGAGGTACTCAGAGTCCCATGGTGGAATGACGAGCTCGCGAGGCTGAAAAAGGCTGCCACTACCTTCAGGCGCAAAATAAAGAATGCGGCACCGTACCGCAGAGAAATAGTGGTGGAGATGCTAGAGGGTCACGATCGAGACCCTCCAGCATCTCCTTTCTCTTCTCCTCTTTGGCGCGGCTAATGGCCAGCTTCAGAGTTTTCCGTGCCTCTCGGTACTCCTCATGAAGCTGGTCCTCTTCACCCTCCTCGCGGTGACGACGCGGCTGCGAGTGTAGGACCTCCGGGCACGAGTACAGGCCGCACGAAGGTCCGCCAACTCCTGGGACCACCAGTACACCTCCTTCCTTGGAGGCCGACGACCTCGGACGCGGGGCATGGCCGCATCGCAAATCTGCGTAATCGCATCGCGAAAGCGGCCTGCCCCCATGTCTACCTCCTCAGTCAGAGGCTGCGGAGACAGCCAAGAGTAGATGATGGCTGCCTCCTCTAGTAGGTCCCTGTCCATCTTCGTAACAGCCCACCGCGGGAAACGGGAAGAACGCCGCGCCGTGTGACCCCTTCTGGGGTCCTGGGTCCGGGAGAGCTCAAATCGGATATACAGGTGATCCGAGAGCGTCTCAACCTCTTCCAGGACACGCCAGTTCCTTACTCGTGCGGCGAGAGCAGGGGTAGCGAACGAAAGGTCCACTATCGACCCCCCCTGCTGCCGCACGCACGTGTTGGTGGAGCCTCTGTTTAGGAGACAGAGGCCCACCGATGCCGCCCACTCCTCTACGGCATCGCCCCGTGCGTCCGTCCTGGGGGAACCCCACGCAACGGACTTGGCGTTGAAGTCCCCCAGCACTAAGACGTGCCCAGACGCTAATCGCCGCATCGAGGTCTCTAGGTTGTTGAGAAAAACCTCGAAGTCGCTCAGACTCCGATTGGGGGAGAAGTAGACACCATATATGGTGATCCCTTGTCTCTTAGCGACAAGGGCGGGGAATGAGCCGCCGTGGAGCTGACGACTGCCACGGAGCCGTCCCAGTCACCCAGCCAATTTGGACGGGGAGGAACGTAATAGGGCTCCGCGGCTACGGCCACACCTATCGACCACTCCGCCATGGTTTGCAGGAAAAGATCCTGCGCACCGGCAGAGTGGTTCAGGTTCGTCTGGACAAGGAGGTTGGAGACTTGGTCCATTACTGGACTGTCTCTACAACCTCCTCCATGGGCGACGACGACGACGCAGGATTGACAACGGAGGCAGCCTGGGTCGATTGGCTAGCCCCCGAAGTTTGTCGAGAAGTGCGGGGCGGCTTGCAGCCACCCTGCCCCATCTGATGGTCGGCGGGAAGATTTCCCGCCGCACACGCTGGGCAGTGAGGGGCAGCAGAGCATTCCGCCGCCTTGTGCCCCGGTCGACCGCAGCGGAAGCAAAGTCCACTGCAGTCAAAACAGCTTGCGCACCTGACGCGGGTGTGTCCCGTGGAGAGGCATTTAAAACACCTCATCGGTCTCGCCGCCAGGAGTGTGACTCTGGCGTTCACGAAACCGATGAGGACTCTTCCGGCGTCGCTCAAAATCTTGGCCGACGCCATGGGACAACTGGCCCACACTGCGCCAAGGCCCCCTGGACCGGGGCGGATGGTGCCGACCCTGATGTTGTCCGCGCTGCAACCCGTCTTCTCCCGAATTACAACGCGGACATCCTCGACCGTCACTGAATCGTCCAGGCCCGAAATGCGCAGTTCCGCGCACTTGGTGGGCCTGGCGATCTTTACACCATCCGTGGCTGCGAATATCTCCCGCATCTTCTCGGCAAAGGTGTCCGCCGAGATAGGCGTCTCCAATACAACCTCATCTTTGGTAGACAAGGTGTCCGCCTTCTTCTCGTTCTTCTCCTTCTGCTTCTTATTTGCAACTTTCTCCGTCTTTTTTTCTTCATTTGTTTCTTTTATAAATTGATTTCGATATTCCATAACTAAACCCACGAGACGGGGAGAACTAATGGTCGACCCGGGCAGAGATCCCCAATACCCGGGCAAGCGAAGGTTTATGCCCAACCGAGGGTTCCGCAGGTGCCCCGGCTGGGAGTGCGCTTGCGACTGAGCAGGCATGGGAAGATTTAGTTTCCGTGCCACCGTCGGCATATCGTAATCCCGAAAGGAGTCGTGGTCATGTTTTGCGACTCCGATCGGGGACGAGGGTCTTGGCTTAGCCGCCCGGACTGCGAGGAAGAAAACCTCTCTAAATAATCACCCCGAATCCCGTGTTCTGGTGCGTGACCAGGGGATGCATGGCTGATGGGTAGTTCAGTCACAAGCACACTCCCAGCCGGGGCACCTGCGGACCCCTTGGTTGGGCATAAACCTTCGCTTGCCCAGGTATTGGGGATCTGCCCGGGTCGACCTTTATTTCTCAGGCAGTCTCCCTTGAGCGACCGGGCCAGGTAGAGCGGCAGCCTGCTCCTTGCGCCCCCTCTCCCTCCGAAGTTCCGGACTCCCACTTGCGTCAAGTCATTGACGCAGTGTTGAGGATGATGGACGGGCGCCTTGCAGGCCTTGAGGCAAGGCTTCCTCCGGCTCCCATCGTTCGGCCGCCACTCGCGGGTGATAAGCCCAAGGCCGCATCGGGTTCGACGCCACTTCCCGTCTCAGGTGGCCGCGTCGCGGTGTTGTATACGGCGGCGACATCAGCGCCAGTCCCTGCAGCTGTGCCGAAGGCCGGGCGACCGGTTAAGGCCGCAGCAAAAGCATCGAAGGCCGGGCAAGCCGCTAAGGCCTCGGCTGCAGAATCGGCTGAGTTTCCTCCGCTTTCCACTCCGGCACCTAAAAGAACGACAGTTCTTTCTGGTGCCAAAACTGTGTCTGGCCCCTCCGCATGTGGCCCCCCGCATCTGGCCCCTCCGCGTCTGGCCCCTCGACGTCTGCCCCCTCTGACGACGGGTGGCAGAAAGTCGAGGGAGGCAAAAGGTCCCGAAAGCGGAACAAGAAGGCTGCCAAGAAAGCAGCCTCTGCACCGCAGTCGCCATCGGTGGCAGTGGCCACCACCAAGAAGCCGCGAAAACTGCAGCCGCCTAAGACAGCGGCTGTGGTGATCACCGTGTCACCGGAGGTGGCAGATGGCGGGCTATCCTACGCTGCAGTATTTAAGAAAGCCCGGGATAGCCTCGCCAGTGAATTCGGGGCTTCAGGCGTCAGGATGCGCCTCGCCCAGACGGGAGCTCGGGTCCTAGAGTTCCCCGGGGCTGAAGGTGCGAGGACGGCCGACACTTTCGCCGAGAAGCTGCGGGGTATCTTCGCAGCGACGGATGGTGTCAAGATCGCCAGGCCCACCAAATGCGCGGAGTTGCGTATTTCAGGCCTGGACGACTCCGTGACGACTGAGGATGTCCGGGTTGTGGTTTTGGAGAAAACGGGATGCACCCGGCATCAGGGTTGGCACCATCCGCCCCGGTCCAGGAGGCCTTGGCGCGGTGTGGGTGAGGTGTCCTGTAGCGTCGGCCAAAATCTTGGGTGACGCTGGCAAGGTCCTCATCGGTTTCGTCAACGCCAGAGTCACAATTCTGGAGGCGAGACCGATGAGGTGTTTTAAGTGCCTGTCCACGGGACACACCCGCGTCAAATGCGCAATCTGCTTTGACTGCAGCGGACTTTGTTTCCGCTGCAAGCCGCCCCGCACTCCTCGTCAAACTTCGGGGGCTAGCCAATCGACCCAGGCTGCCACCGTTGTCATTCCGGCGTCGTCGTCGTCGCCCATGGAGAAGGTTGTAGAAACGGTCCAATAAATGGACCAAGTCTCTAGCCTCCTTGTCCAGACGAACCTTAACCACTCTGCCGGTGCGCAGGATCTTTTCCTGCAAACCATGGCGGAGTGGTCGATCGGTGTAGCCGTAGCCTCGGAGCCCTACTACGTTCCTCCCCGTCCAAACTGGATGGGTGACCGGGACGGCTTCGTGGCAGTCGTCAGCCGACCTTTCGTTCGCTACCCCTGCTCTCGCCGCACGAGTAAGGAACTGGCGCGTCCTGGAAGAGGTTGAGACGCTCTCGGATCACCTGTATATCCGATTTGAGCTCTCCCGGACCCAGGACCCCAGAAGGGGTCACACGGCGCGGCGTTCTTCCCGCTTCCCGCGGTGGGCTGTTACGAAGATGGACAGGGACCTACTAGAGGAGGCAGCCATCATTTACTCATGGCTGTCTCCGCAGCCTCTGACCGAGGAGGTAGACATGGGGGCAGGCCGCTTTCGCGATGCGATTACGCAGATTTGTGATGCGGCCAGTGAAGTGTGAAGGAGGTCTACTGGTGGTCCCAGGAGTTGGCGGACCTCCGTGCGGCCTGTACTCGTGCCCGGAGGTCCTACACCCGCAGCCGGCGTCGTCACCGCGAGGAGGGTGAAGAGGACCAGCTTCATGAGGAGTACCGAGAGGCTCGGAAAACTCTGAAGCTGGCCATCAGCCGGGGCCAAAGAGGAGAAGAGAAAGGTAGAGGAAGGAAAGATGCTGGACGGTCTCGATCGTGACCCCTGGGGTAGCCCATATCGTGCGGCGCAACAAAAGCTCCGTGCGTTGCCCCCCCCCCCTTACGGAGACTCTCCAGCCCAGCCTCCTGCAGGAAGTGGTTGAGGGCCTTTTCCCGCAACGGGCGGAACACACACCCCCCGTCGATGGCTCTATTGGCCGGACACGACGGGGAGGTTGAAAATGAGGACGTTCTGCCAGTCACAGAGGCGGAGGTAGGGGCGGTTGTTCTACGGATCCGTTCAAAGAACACCGCCCCCGGGCCAGACGGGATTCCTGCCCGAGTGTTGGCCCTCGTCCTCGACCACATGTCCGACTGCCTCAGGGAAGTGTTCGACGCTTGCTTGGCGTCCGGGCGCTTCCCTGACTGCTGGAAGAGCGGGAAGCTGGTCCTTTTAAGAAAGACGGGACGGCCTACAGGCCCATCGTGTTGCTGGACGAGGCGGGTAAATTGTTTGAGAGGGTCCTCTCTGCCCGCATCGTCCGGCACATGTGCGAGGTAGGCCCCGATTTGTCGGACGCCCAATTCGGTTTTCTAGCGGGGCGTTCGACAGTCGGTGCCATTTTGCGCCTGAGGGCCGTGACCGAAGAGGTAGTGAGCTGTGGCGGCGTGCTGTTGGCGGTGTCGCTGGACATCGCCAACGCGTTCAATAGTCTGCCATTCAGCTGCATCAGGGAAGCACTCCACTATCACGGAGTGCCAGGGAACCTGAGGCGGCTAGTGGCAGACTATTTAGAGGAGCGTACCGTCATGTACGAGGACCGAGATGGAGTTTTGAGTCGTCGGCCCACGTCGTGCGATGTTCCGCAGGGGTCTGTCCTTGGACCACTCCTGTGGAACATGGGGTACGACTGGGCCCTTCGAGGCGACTTCCCCCCCGGGCTCGGCGTAATCGGTTACGCCGATGACACTTTGGTCACGGCCCGGGGGGCGAACTTTCAGGAGGCGGCGTGCCTGGCCACCAGGGGAGTCTCTCTGGTGGTTGGGCGCATCGAGGCGCTGGGTTTGCGGGTGGCCCTGGATAAGACGGAGGCCCTTCTATTTCATGGGCCCCATGGTGGTCCACCCCCTGGCGCCTCTATCGAGGTCAACTCGGTCCTCGTACCGGTTCAGGCCTGCATAAAATATCTGGGCCTGATCCTCGACGGTAGGTGGCGCTTCGACGAGCACTTCCTGCAGCTTGCTCCAAGGCTGGTCGGCGCTGCGTCAGCCCTTGGGCGACACTTGCCATATTTGGGCGGACCCAGCGTCGCTACGCGACGGCTGTACACGGGGGTTGTCCGGTCAATGGCACTGTATGGTGCACCGGTGTAGGCGGAGGCTCTGACCGCCCAGAAAAGGGCGCGCCTCTGGCGGCCGCAGAGGGTTATGGCGGTTAGAGCCATACGCGGATACCGCACCGTGTCGACGGAGGCGGCGTGCGCGTTGGCCGGGACTCCCCCGTGGGATTTGGAGGCGGAAGTGCTCGCCGAAGTATATCGGCGGACGGCTGAGTTCCGGGCGGGAAGCGGCAGTCGGCCCCCGCCCGAAGAGGTACGCGAATGGCGTGAGGCCGCTCGCCGAAATCGCCTTTTTTTTTTTTTTTTGTGCGTGTGGAAACCCCCTCGGGCCGTCACCCCACCGGGGTTTTCGGTAGGGCGGTGTGTCGGAATCGAACCGACGAAACCACACGGTGTGTCGTACTGCGCCTTAAGTAGGAGGGATCCGGGAACAGCTTTTATTAAGACATCCGGACCCCCCTAGCGCCTGCCCGCAAAAGCGCGGGCACCACTTTCGGGTAAAAACCTCTCAATTAGGCGACGTCCAGGCACACGCGGACGCCGCCCCTTCGCGGGGGGCCACTATAGCGGGTGGAGGGGAAAAACCCGTCCCGTCCACCCGCGGCCACACTCAGGGCGGCATGAGGCGCTGGTAAGCGCGCCTCCGCCGCCCGGTTCGCCAGCGGCGAATTAGGTCCGAGTGGAGATCGTCCTCCCGGACCCTTTCCGCCGCCTCCTTCTGCGAGATGACGTCCTCACAGAAGGTCGCGACCGCGGTAAAATTCCTGTCGCTACCGGCCATGGAGCGTATGACGGCCGGTAGCGAGAGATCCCCTCCGATGACTGTAGTGAGGGCCCGACGCTGCGTCGCCTAGGCGGAGCAAACCGCCAGCGTGTGCTGAGCCGAGTTCTCACTACAGTCGCAGTGGTGACAGGCGGGACTCAGTTCCCTCCTAGCGACCGAGTGCAGGTACTTACCGAAGCAGCCGTGCCCGGAAAAAACCTGCGTCAGTCGGAAGGAAAGGGTCCCGTGCTGCCGCCCTGCCCACTCGACGATGACCGGCTGGAGCGCCTCCACGGCGGCAAAGCCAGCACGTGGAGCCTCCAGCCGGGACGACCAACGAGCCATGGTGGCTCGGCGAGCGGCCTCACGCCATTCGCGTACCTCTTAGGGCGGGGGCGGCTGCCACTTCCCGCCCGGAACTCAGCCGTTCGCCGATATACTTCGGCGAGCACTTCCACCTCCAAATCCCACGGGGGAGTCCCGGCCAACGCGCACGCCGCCTTCGTCGACACGGTGCGGTATCCGCGTATGGCTCTAACCGCCATAACCCTCTGAGGGCGCCAGAGGCGCGCCCTATTCTGGGCGGTCAGAGCTCCCGCCCACACCGGTGCACCGTAAAGTGCCATTGACCGGACAACCCCCGTGTACAACCGTCTTGTAGCGACGCTGGGTCCACCCAAATTGGGCAAGACCAGCTTCGGAGCAAGCTGTCGGAAGCGCTCGTCAGTCACTATCGCGCACGCTCGGCGTAGGGACGTGACAAGTGTGTGCGATAAATTATTGCGAAAAATAGAAAACAAAAAGTTGTTACAAACGAAAATGGTGCAGTGTAAAAAATGCAAACTCTTTGTGTCTATGAGTAAAGATGACGTTGTTAAGTGTAAAGGTGGCTGTGACGGTGCATTCCACAAAAAATGCGTGCGGAATAATAAACAGTTCGCGTTGAAGGAATTGTGTGAAGAATGCCTAAAAAATGAGAGCAGCACACCACAAAGTGATAGAATCTATCCTACTCCGAAAATAACTGTAAACCCGAGTGAAGCATCGGGTGAAAAGATCTTAGCGGAGGTAAACAAAAAGTTAGAAGTTATCTACAATATGGAAAAAAAACTGGTTGAACTCGCAGACACTGTCGATTTTTATGCTGAAATGTACCAGGGCATGGCTGAGTTTAAAGAAGCAGCAGAAAAGAAGATAAAATCTCTTGAACAAAAAAATGTATTTTTAGAAAAATATAACCGAGCTCTTGAAGAAAGGGTAGAGGAATTGGAACTGAAGGAGAAAGAAAAATATATAGAAATATGTGGTTTGGAGAACAGAGCCGATGAAAACACAAAACAAGTGGTGCAAGAAGTCGCTAAAATATTACAACTTAACCCAGATGATATTGAGGAAGCAGAGAGGGTAGGCAAAGAAAAAGCGGACGATCAAAGACCAAAAATAATCAAAGTCAAGCTACGTACAAAGAATGCTCGGATTAAATGGATGGCGGCGAAGAAGGAGCATATAATAACCAATCGCAAAATATTTTCGAGTGGCAATGACAAGAAAATATATATAAACGAAGATCTCCCTAAACAAAAGCGACAATTACTATGGCTAACCCGCAGCAAACTGAAAGAGAAAGGATTTCAATACATCTGGGTCCAAAACTTCAATATATTGGCAAAGAAAAATAATGATGAAAATAAAATTTATAAAATTAAAACGGAGAGCGATTTGGAGAAATTGTAATAATTATAATTCTCGGACACCTGCGCGCTATTAAGCGAGTGTTTTGAGTGCGTGTACACACACCCTGATTCTCTATTATAGAATTCGATCCAATAATAAACAATACGTTTTCTACTGAAATAACCTATAACAGATTTTACAACATAGAAGAAGTAAATAATTTCTCTCTGAAACATAATGGAATTCACATAATTCATCTGAATATTCGATCGCTTCGAAAGCATTTTAATGAATTGCAAGTCCTACTAGAAGCTAATAAATATAGAATAGATATCATTATATTAAGTGAAATAAATATAAAAAAAGAAGAACTACCCCTATATAATATATCGGGATACGAAACACACATAATCACTAGAGAAGTTAAAAGAGGCGGAGGAATACTGATATACGCGAAGGACGTCCTTGGTTTTAGTGCAGAGATATCAAACACTCAAGCGATGGAAACACTACATGGAAGGCTAAAGCAGGTGAATCGTACCTTGCACATCGTAGCCATATATAGACCACCGAACAAAAACAAAATTCAGTTCATAGAACAAATTGAGAATTTAATTAGAAAAATACCACCCGCAGAAAACCTAATTGTGATAGGAGATACAAACATCGATCTCTTGAATAACGCAATGAATCCGGTGATTGCGAGATACAAAAACGCTCTGTACGGATGCGGCCTACGATGTGCAATTCCTCACAGCGAAGTGACGCGCGAGGCGATAGTCAATGGACGGAACGAGACGTCTTGCCTGGACCACGCATGGGTGAGAGAGGGACGAAGCATCAGTTGCACGGCCTATGTGCTCAAGTCGTATATTTCAGATCATCACGCGGTTGGCTTGTTTGTGGATTTTGAACAGAGTACAAATGTAAACAAAACCAGTAACAATGTTGTGCGCAAAGTAAGAAATAAAATCGTTAGGCAAAAACTTGATGAATATGATTGGTTACAGTTATTAGAAATAAAGTGTCCTCTGGTGTTATATCAAACAATAGTCACGGTTTTCAATAAAATATATAATGAGAGTACTATTATAGTGCCGAAACGTAATAAACGTGATACGCAGCCTTGGGTAGATAGATATTTATATAATTTGTTAAATCGTAGAGATGATTTGTTTAGAATATGGAAACAGTCGCCTAAAGATATGAATAAACGACTGGAGTACACTAGATTTAGGAATAAAGTAAATAAATTAGTGAATGAAGCTAAACTTAAATATAGGCAAACGCTAATACAAAATTGTAACGGTGATTACAGAAAAATATGGGCAAATATAAACTCGTGGCTGGGACGAGGTAAAACAAATATAGATAGTGTAATATTACGATATTTGGGTAAGCAAGAAGACATGTATACTATTTGCACCAACTTTGCCAAAACATTTACAAGTGAAATAAAAAACATTAAACATAACTGCAATACAACTTTTTTAGATAGGAAAACATATATTAATCCTAGTTTAGTCAGTTTTAGATTTAAGAAAGTTAGCTCATTGGACATAGCAAAAATAATAAATACATTGTCATTTGAAAAAGCGCCAGGAATAGATGAAATAAGAGTTCAAGACATGAAATATTTATGTAAAACTTTGAGCCCAGTATTAGCGGGGTTTGTTAATATGTGTATGAGTCGAGCTGTGTATCCGGACAAGTTGAAGTATGCAATTATTAGACCTATATATAAGTCTGGAAGCCACCTCGAATATGGGAACTATAGACCTATTGCACTACTCCCAGTGATAGATAAAATTGTTGAAAAAATAATTGTTGGTCAAGTAAATAAATTCTTAGAGTGCCATAACATATTGTCGGAAGCACAGCACGGCTTCAGGAAGGGTCGCAGCACAGCGACGGCGCTGACCCAGTTTGCGGACTATGTCAACGAGAGTCTTAACTCAGGTAAACAGCTAATAGCTCTGTTTATAGATTATAAAAAAGCTTTTGATACGCTGGACCATAATGTGTTGCTACAGGCGACGAATGGTTCAAAAACTATTTCACCAACAGAAAGATCCGTACGGTGGTAAATGGAGTGGCGGGGGAAGAGGCTCTTGTTGATCTGGGTGTGCCGACTGGATCAGTGTTCGGACCCGTGGGCTATATTATGCATGTGAACAGTGTGATTAATGTTGTAAGCAGATGCCGGGTGTATATGTATGCTGATGACATGTGCTTAGTGTGGGCATCTAAAGAACTGTCTGAGGCCCAAGGGAATATCCAAAGTGACTTTGAAAGTATAACAAAATGGGCACACGACAATGGTATTATTTTAAATTTGCAAAAAACCAAGTACATGCATATACACTCGCCCTACAATCAACGTGCTAAACTAATCAATAAAGATGACTTTGCAATAGTAGGTCATACATATGAATGTTTACACAGAAATAAAATAAACTGCAACTGTGTTAATATACAATCAGTTAATAGATATACATATCTAGGACTAACAGTGGACATACATTTTAATTGGAAACAACATGTAAATGATGTCTGCTATAGGCTTAGATCAGTTCTGAGTAAATTCTATCAACTTAGGCAAGTTATTAACCAGCATACAATGACAATGGTTTACTATGCTCTTGCAGATTCTATACTCAGCTACGGTCTGAGTATCTATGGACGTACATTTATGACATACAAAAGCGAAATAAAATGTATACAGACGAGACTTGTTAAATGTTTAGTTAGAAAAAGAGTAAAAATGATGTGCAATAAGGACTATGAAAAACTGTATCCTATATGTAAAATATTGCCGGTAGATTTAAAAGTAAAATTCTTAATAGCCATGGAACATTATTATACAAACAAACACAAAACTGTAATTGAAAATTCATACAATACTAGAAATATGAGACAGGGAAAGCTAATTAAACCAAAAATTCATAATTATTACGGAGAGAGAATGACTAAATATCTAGTCCCTAAAATATATAACGAAATAGAATTGTTAAGAACAGAACCTAAAATAAGAAAAACTTTGTTAAAGGCGAAACTTAAGGGTGTACTGCTCGGAGAAAGTGACAATGTTATAATTGAAGTGCATTCCCGCGATGCAGTTAGTCCACCTAATTCACTTGTGATTACATAATATATTATATAATATATACCTATATATATATAAGTATTTAAAATAATGTAAGTACAATTGTTAACGAGCGTGTCTCGCCAACAAGCTGCGTAGCTTGGCGAGGAGAATTTGTAAAAAAAAAAAAAATTAAGCAGTTTAAATAAAAAAAAAAAAAAAAAAAAGAGCCACCTACCGTCGAGGATCAGGCCCAGATACCTTATGTGGGCCCGAACCGGTACGAGAACCGAGTTGACTACGATGGAGGCGCCAGGGGGTGGACCACGACGTGGCCCATGAAATAGAAGGGCCTCCGTCTTATCCAGGGCCACCCGCAGACCCAGCGCCTCGATGCAACCGACCACCAGAGAGACACCTCTGGTGGCCAAACGCGCCGCCTCTTGGAAGTTCGCCCCCCGGGCTGTGACCAGTGTGTCGTCGGCGTAACAGATTACGCCCAGCCCGGGGGGTAGTCGCCTCGAAGGGCCCAGTCGTACCCCATGTTCCACAGGAGTGGTCCAAGGACAGACCCCTGCGGAACACCGCACGACATGGGCCGACGACTCAAAACTCCGTCTCGGTCCTCGTACATGACATAGGTATTTTAAGCTCATTGAGTTAGATTTACGAAATAAACTGTAGCTGCGGTACAGATACGAATAAAGAAAGATAAGATAAGAATAAATAAGTGAACAAATTTTGAATCATCATTCGTGATTAACCACAAACTTTTTTATTCTCACACTAGCAATGCCCAATGCCCAAATGTTAAGTCAGGTCAGGTAATGTCAGGTCGCAATATATCTGTATACCAAATTTTATCCAAATCTGTCCAGCTGTGGAATAAGGTCAAGGCTAGGAGAAAGAAGGAACTCACAAACTTTCGCTTTTGTATCAAGATGGTTTAAAAATTAATCTTGAAAAAGCTACTACCTGGTAAGTAAATTCCGAGTAGTTTTACTATTGTTTGGTAGATGGAAAAAAGTTAAATGGGCGGAACTTAACACCCCCTCACCCCGCAAATTGTCACGCGTTGTTTCATAGGGAAATCTAATTACAACACCTCCTCTTTGTATCTGCTCCGTGCTCATGCCTGTCATCAATAGTGTAACTAACACGACTTTCTTTTATATATATAGATAATAAAAATATTTTGAACAATATTAACTTCTCATTTATTTAATAAAAGAAAAAATAATGTTTTCTTATCGGTCACCACGCTCAAAAACTGTAAATGGAATCCACATCCAGTCTCCGAGTGCCACACGTCTTTTTTTCTACGCGATGTGTAAGATAAGATTAAATTTTGCTTGAATACTGGCTGCTTTCGATAAATGACGCCTGTAGAAGTTTATCATCCCGAGAAATCGACGCAACTCATCTATTGTATTCGGTCTTGGAAATTCGAATATGATTTTGACCTGTTTATCTAACGACCTTAATAAATACCTTCATTAGATACACGAAGTAACAAAAAATGTAGCTCCGTTTTTTCAAACTCACACGTGGCCATGTTTATTGTAATGCCGTATCCATTCAGTCGTTTCAATACTTAGCGTGCATGCTCTCTATGTTTATTTTTCGATAGTTATGACCCCGCCTAAGAGAGCCAAGCGAAGCGCAAGGGCACTACCTTTTCTCGTATCGCTTCGTCGCTTTTTTGAACCCTCATAACTTGGGTTCGGATTATACCAGATACATAAAATTCTCGGGATATGATGCCAATAGTAGAAAATGAAATGAAACTAACATATATGATGATACATTTAATAGAATCCTGAGAGATTCACAATCATTGCACGCGCACGCGCACAACTACGTTACGGTGACGCACAACACAACACGAAACGCGCGTTTTGGAAGGCGTAAGTTTTTTTTTACATTTTTGGGATGCTTTCTTACATACTACATCACACTACTGCCTATATCATTTAATAAATATACAGCTACAAAAGCTTATAACATATAATCATATCCGTATTTTGTTAGCCTTGGTCGTTATTTATAATATAAAAACGAGATCAGGAGTCAGAGAAAAGGGTCAAACAGTTGTGAGCAACTGCGATACTTTGAGCTCAAACCGTAGTTCTCTGGCTTTGTCATGTTCGTGTCAACCAATCAAAATTCAGAAACCACCCAACCTGAAGCTATAAATAAGACAGAATCTCAAGAATGACAAAGAACAAAATCTTAATCTTAAATAGTCAAATTGTTATATAAGCGTACACGGTGTTACATAAAGGTATTGAGTCGTAAAGTAAACTTCAGCGCCTATAATTTTACAAAAACTTTGTAACTTTTTATATAGAAATCGTAATTTGAAATTGAGAGTATGATTTCAAAAACTTACCTACAAAAGCAAAATATTCCAAGAAGGATGACTATTGACTGAATATCCGGTTTTATCCAGGCATATTCGTGTAAGAAAGAGCAAACTTCCTTTTATTGATATTATTCTAATGACAACTTACTTTTTCTTTTAATTGTAAATATATGGAAAGTATTTTCTGAAGGGAACTTAAAAAGATTTTCATGATGACTCAATTATTTGTCGGCTACACCCAGAGACGCTAAAATATGTCTGTAACACGTTTGAACCAAACTTCTGTAACACTTTGTATGTTCAGCTTAAAGCTACAAGCTTTGAAAGGGGATAGTGCTAAATAAGGTAGAAATTAACCGAACAATAAATTATAACAATAAATATATAACCCGTGAACAAAACAAAACAAATGAGTAATTGATATACTTAAATACAATTCTATTTAAATATAATGTAAAATAGAATAAATAAAATAATTTGAGAATACATTTCATAAGGATCTTGTGTCGCGTATAATTTTATCTGGAGTCAATCAAACACCTTAGTATTATAACTTATAAGGTAGCACAAGTAGTTTAATACTTGGAATATCAGCTCCATTTAGCGAGATATCGTTTAACAATATATAACGAGACATATGTCTGGCTTGTTCAAATTTCATCTTGACCATTTAAGGTTTTCTATTAATGGCGTACTTACAATAAGTTTAACTACTGAATGAATTAAAATAATTGAGGAAAACAAAAAACCAAATTCATCCTTTCGCAAATCAAATACTAAGTACTCCACTAAAGCTAACTCAGACAAACCGGGCATAAGTAAGAGGTTTCCAAAGTAATGACAAACTTGTTGTGGTGTCTTGATAGGTATACAAAGTCAATAACTATTATTTATTAAACAAGAAGGATAGTCGATAAGATTTATGTTCGTGCGTTGTCTCCCTTGCCGAGCCAGATCGGATCGTTTCGCATGGCCCAGAGCTTTTGTGCTCAACCTCGTCCGACAATGGTACGTATTTCTTTCCTTTCGGCTTCGACAGTCTGCTGAAGCCACCTTGCGGCTGATTGCCGGTGTTTTTAATATTATAGTTTGGCTTAGATGACTTTGTTTGTATATGGAGCTGGGTGAGGATTTCACTCAGGTCCTCTACGGAAGATTGGTCATCAATTGTTTTCTTTGAAGCTACCTTCACTTTTTTTGGTTTCTTGTTATAAGAGCGTCCCCGCGCATGTTTATATCCTGCATGTTTCGGGGTGATAGTCTCTTCTACATCTGCGTCTCCATTACTTACTGTAGCTGATTTACCTTTACTATCGTGTGATACTTCGCCTACTCTGCTTTCTTTGCTGTTGTTTGCTAGTTTGCTTTTCTCATTATCTTCTGTTGGTTTTTTTGATTTTCTTTCTTCTGTTGGTTTTCCTGACTGACTTTCTTCTACCGGTTTCTCTGATTTACTTTCTTCCAATGATTTGTCGAACTTACTTTCTTCTGTTGGTTTGTCTAATTTACTTTCTTCTGCTGGTTTGCCTGACTTACTTTCTTCTACTGGTTTCTCTGATTTACTTTCTTCCAATGTTTTGTCGAACTTATTTTCTTCTGTTGGTTTGTCTGATTTACTTTCTTCTGCTGGTTTGCCTGACTTACTTTCTTCTACTGGTTTCTCTGACTTACTTTCTTCCAATGATTTATCGAACTTATTTTCTTCTGCTGGTTTGCCTGACTTACTTTCTTCTACTGGTTTTTCTGATTTACTATCTTCAAATGATTTGTCGAACTTACTTTCTTCTGTTGTTTTGTCTGATTTACTTTCTTCTGCTGGTTTGCCTGACTTACTTTCTTCTACTGGTTTCTCTAATTTACTTTCTTCCAATGATTTGTCGAACTTTTTTTCTTCTGCTGGTTTGCCTGATTTACTTTCTTCTACTGGTTTCTCTGATTTACTATCTTCAAATGATTCGTCGAACTTACTTTCTTCTGTAGGTTTGTCTGACTTACTTTCTTCAGTTGGTATGTCAGACTTACTATTTTCTGTTGGGTTTTCTAATTTACTTTTCTCTGTTGGGTTACCAGATTTACTTACTTCTGTTGGTTTGTCTGACTTGTTTTCTGCTGTTGGTTTGACCGACTTACTATTTTCACTTGGTTTTTCTGATTTACTTTCATATGTTGATTTGTCTGACTTACTTTCTTCTACTGGTTTGTCTGATTTACTTTCTTCTGTTGGTTTATTTGATTGACCTTTGTCTGTTGGATTGTCTGATTTACTTTCTTCTACTGGCTTGTTGGGTTTATTTTCTTCCGTTGATTTGTCTGATTTACTTTCTTCTGCTGGTTTGTCTGACTTACTTTTTGCCATTGGTTCGTCCGACTTACTTTCGTCTGTTGGCTTATCTGATTTACTTACTCCTTTTGGTTTGTCTGATTTACTTTCTTCTGTTGGTTTGTTGGGCTTACTTTCAGCACTTGGTTTTTCTGATTTACTTTCTGCCGTTGGTTTGCCTGACTTACTTTCTTCTACTGGTTTGTCTGATTTATTTTCTTCCGTTGGTTTGTCTGCCTCACTTTCATATATTGGTTTGTCATACTTACTTTCTTCTGTTGGTTTATGTGATTTACTTTCTTCTGTTGGTTTATCTAACTTACTTTCTTCTACTGGTTTGTCTGATTTATTTTCTTCCGTTGGTTTGTCTACCTTACTTTCTTCTACTGGTTTGTCTGATTTATTTTCTTCCGTTGGTTTGTCTACCTTACTTTCTTCTACTGGTTTGGCTGACTTACTTTCTTCTGCTGGTGTGTCTGATTTACTTCCTACTGTCAGTTTATTAGATTGGCTTTCTTCTATTGATTTGTCTGATTTACTCTCTTCTGTCGGTTTGTCTAACTTACTTTCTTCAAATGTTTTCTTTTCATTGCTTTCTTGCTTAGGTTTGTCATGTTCATTGTCTTCTATTGCTTTTTCCACCGGGTTTCTCAACCGATCCTCTTCATTTTTATTGGTTACTGGATTAGTGACAGTAGTCTTTTCAGCCCTACTTTCTTCACTGTCACTACCTCCTCTCTTCTCACTATGCAAATCATCATGATATTTACTTGTTAGTTTTTTCTCGTCTGCATTTTTACCAGCCTGTTTTTTATTACTTTCTGTAGATCTCTCTTCTATCTCATCACTTACTTCACTTTTTCGCAAAGCAGGATGGTTTGTGTTAGCATTTCTTTCGGTCACTTTGTCATAAAATCTTATTGTATCATCGGAGGGTTTCGGTTCCTCTATTCTATGTGCTATATGATGGTATTCATACTCTTCTTTATAATGTCTATGGTTGTGGTGGCTATTTAAGTGTACGTCACCATGCTGGTCCTTAGTGTGCTGTTTATGTTTTTCTTCGTCTTTGTGTTGTATGGATTTTTCGTCAAGGTTTGATTCAGTAGTTTGAGGCTCACTATGAGTTGTTAGTAGAGGGTTTATCGTTTCCCCGTGATGATCAGAATGACTTTCTTCATCGTGGGATATATAAAAGCTTTTGGATATCTTCTGAATTTTATTTCCTGATGTCTTTTCAGCTACAGGTTCGCTTTCTGTGCTTTTTGTTATTTCAAGCTTAGGCTCTAAGCTGTGACTTAAGTTATTAATCTCATCTGATAGTTTATTAGATTGATTATCATCACCTAATTTTTTTTCTTTTTCTCTATCATCTGAGTCTGTTTTCTGTAGGGTATCATTGGTTTGGCTTTTATTATTATTACTTTCATCACTGCTTTTAGAACTAGACTCATCCCCTGACGATGTATGGTCGTTGTAGCTGTGACTAGAAAGATATCGGTCAGTACTTGAGGAAGTGTTCTCTTCAGATTGACTCTCCAGAGACTGGGATGGTTCTGATGTACCACTCTCACCTGCTGAACTTGATTTTTCAGTTGAGATGGAGTCAGCGGAACTGTCACTTACGGAGCCACTTCTCTCATTTTCATTACTAACTTGTGGAGTGGAGATGCGATCAGGCCCAGATTCAGTAGTTTTAAGTTTTGGACCGGAAGTGGAACTGTCACTGCTTTCGTCACTCTCTGATTCTTGTGGTTTTTTTTCTGTTTTGCCACTCGATTTGTAACTGGGCACTATTGGCTCTTCTGACGACGCTTGTTTTTCTACACTGTTTGAGTCATCAAGTTCTTCTTCTGTAACTTCTTCACTAGAACTAGACTCTTTTAGTAGTTTTTTTCGTGGATGACGGCCACTGTGGTCTTTGTGCTCGTGGTCAGTATGATGTTTGTCGGGACGTTTGACGTAAGGTCGTCTCGGATCACTTTTGGCGGGTGCCAGAATGTAAGCTAGAGGCTTTCCATCACGCCCCTTTCTGCGTAGCGGTGTAATTTCAACAACATGTTTTTTTCGGGGGTTGATACGTGGCCAAGCTCCACTGCGCTCCTTAGAGGTGCGGAGAGGGAGAACTTGGATCACTTTCTTTTTGTGTGCAGGACGGTGTTCGTTGGAGAGGCCTCGTTCAATAAGCGGCACCAGGAGCCCTGCAATATTGCGTCGTTGCGAGACGGGATCGGAGTCGATAACTTCTTGTGATTCCGGAGACTCTGGAGACTCTAAGGACTCCTGTGACTCCTGGGACTCCCAGGACTCCGACGCCGATTCAGAGGAGTGCGGGGTGGGATGCGAAGGTGCGGCGCGAGCGTCTACCCAGCGACTCCACAGTGTCGCCGGCTGCAGCGCAACCAGACACAAAGCTACAAAAATACAAACCAACATTATATTACTAACGAGTTTACTTTTAAAGGAAATGGAAATGGTTGAATTCCAGATAAATATGACTTAGGCATGGCCGAAGCTAGCTACTGACGTAGTCAATACTGTTTGCAATATGTATTCCAGATAAATGTGACTTAGGCATGGCCGAAGCTAGCTACTGACGTAGTCAATACTGTTTGCAATATGTATTCCAGATAAATGTGACTTAGGCATGGCCGAAGCTAGCTACTGACGTAGTCAATACTGTTTGCAATATGTATTCCAGATAAATGTGACTTAGGCATGGCCGAAGCTAGCTACTGACGTAGTCAATACTGTTTGCAATATGTATTCCAGATAAATGTGACTTAGGCATGGCCGAAGCTAGCTACTGACGTAGTCAATACTGTTTGCAATATGTATTCCAGATAAATATGACTTAGGCATGGCCGAAGCTAGCTACTGACGTAGTCAATACTGTTTGCAATATGTATTCCAGATAAATGTGACTTAGGCATGGCCGAAGCTAGCTACTGACGTAGTCAATACTGTTTGCAATATGTATTCCAGATAAATGTGACTTAGGCATGGCCGAAGCTAGCTACTGACGTAGTCAATACTGTTTGCAATATGTATTCCAGATAAATATGACTTAGGCATGGCCGAAGCTAGCTACTGACGTAGTCAATACTGTTTGCAATATGTATTCCAGATAAATGTGACTTAGGCATGGCCGAAGCTAGCTACTGACGTAGTCAATACTGTTTGCAATATGTATTCCAGATAAATATGACTTAGGCATGGCCGAAGCTAGCTACTGACGTAGTCAATACTGTTTGCAATATGTATTCCAGATAAATGTGACTTAGGCATGGCCGAAGCTAGCTACTGACGTAGTCAATACTGTTTGCAATATGTATTCCAGATAAATATGACTTAGGCATGGCCGAAGCTAGCTACTGACGTAGTCAATACTGTTTGCAATATGTATTCCAGATAAATATGACTTAGGCATGACCGAAGCTAGCTACTGACGTAGTCAATACTGTTTGCAATATGTATTCCAGATAAATATGACTTAGGCATGGCCGAAGCTAGCTACTGACGTAGTCAATACTGTTTGCAATATGTATTCCAAGCATCCAAAGTGCAATCCTATTCTAAATTTGTTTTGTAAACAAAATATTATAAATGTAATTAGAAATTGATCAAGAATAAAAAATTGTGCCTCCTTGTAGCGTGAATTCATTCATTATAATATAGTAATAATAATATTATATAATATTATCTATGTATTAACGGGAATTAACGCAATATTATATCAATATAATACATAGATAATATTATATCATGAAACGCGGAAGTTTAAAAGTTAGAATAATATTATAGTCAAAAGTTGTTCATTGTTTTTTTAAGGTTTAGAAAATAATTCATTAAGTGTCAATCGCTTCTTATCGCTTCCATTTCTAAAAAACGTTGACGCCCTTACGGGAACGATAATATATTGGTAGACAAGTGAACTTTGATTTAGCGAAAGCTAATTCTATTCAACCTTTCTCTATAAAGCAGATTGTTGTCAAAGTTTGTTTTACAAACGTCAAGGTGTTTATCGCGTATTATTCAAGGGCGTCCATTAATTACGTGAGGCTTTAGAGGAGGGAGAGGGTCGTTCGAAATCTCAGCAAACCACATAATCACATAATATTTTTTCTCACGAAACTGTAAAAAGTCACTCTTGAGACCCCTCATGACACCCTGTGAATTATAATAATTATTCTTCTTTTGCTATTTACGTATTCTATTGTTCGATTTCCCTATTGTGATTCTAGGCTACGTTGTGTCTAAATACTAGTGTTCACTAGTCCTAAATAAAACGAATGCCATCAAAAACAAAACTTGTAAAAAAAAACAAGTCTCGCCACTTTACACATTATAAAAAGTTGTGAGATCCATGTAATAATACCAAGGCGGTTAATTTATTCAGTCCCTACTTAGGGGACCTTTTGTCTTAAGTTATTACGTAATTAGCTAACCTAACAACATCTTTAAGTGACCATATCAAATTTAGAAATCTTTTATGTTTTAAATAAAATAGATTGACTTGGATCGGATTTTTCATTTCTCATTTAGTTATTCTTTTGATAAAATTAAGTAAAACTTATAATGTAATAACTTCTAAATTTTTAAAGAAACAGAAAAAAATAGTTTTAAAATGCACAAGTGTATACTTCCCGATTGTTGTCCTTGCTTAGAAGTATAACGTAGGTACGTATATTATGCGGGCTCCCTACAGAGGCTGTTGCCTAATCTAGGGGGTCCGCGGGAGGAAGTTCGCCGCCTCTACTGTGCGGTGATACGATCCATGGCGCTCTACGGAGCACCGATATGGGCCAAGCGCCAATCGGCCTCCTCCCGCTGCCGAGCTGAGCTCAATCAAGCGCAGCGGGTAGCGGCCATTAGGACCGTACGAGGCCACCGCACAATTTCGTCCGAGGCGGCAACAGTCCTTTCACGTTTCCCGCCTTTTGATATCCTGGCGGATATGGACGCGAGGGTCTATGATCAGACTTGCGCGATCCGCCGGGGTGAGGGTGGGGAAGACCAGGACGAGCTCGAAATGCGGCGGAACGCTCACCGACAGGCACTGGTGCAGTGGCGCGCGCGATTGGAGCAGCCGCGGAATGCGCGCCAACGCGCTGTCGGTGCCGTTCTGCCTAACCTCGAAGCTTGGGTAGGTAGGGAGGGAGGTCGCGTCACCTACCGACTGACGCAGGTACTCACTGGGCATAGTTGCTTCGGTGAGTACTTGAATCGGATTGCTGCGCAGCCGACTGGGACTCCGCCCAGCATACGCTGGAAGACTGCCCCGCGTGGGCGTCTGAACGCGAGATCCTAGTTGACCAAATCGGACGAGACCTGTCCCCGCCAGCAATCGTTGCTGCCATGCTGGCGGATGAGGAGGGCTGGGGCGCAGTGGTCTCTTTCTGTGAAGCTGTAATGCTCCAGAAAGAGACCGCTGAACGAGATCGGGAGAGGGCCGATCCCGAGCGTAGAGGACGTCGGCGGCGGTATCAACCGTCGACGGGGCCGCAGGCTGCCAGAGAGTGGGGACCTCTGGTAGCAAATTAACTGCTGCGGTAGGCGATAGGATGGCGGCCCGATCGCATTTTTGCGATCGGGCTGCTACACACATTGATTAGGCCGATAGGCGTGGGGAAGCCTGCTTTCCCCGGGATAGGGCTTGGCTAGGCGCGGCGTCGATCCGGGGGGGACCTGAAATAATATGGTCCGGGTCCTCCCCAGAGCAAGGCGCCTGAGATCGGCTGTCGGGGTGGTTTTTTAGTGGAAACACCACATACTCCTGGCTCCTGTGTCCCCGAGGAGCCGGAGATCCGAAGGGATTTTCCACCCCGTCAACAAAAAAAAAAAAAAAAGGTACGTATATTATATGTCAATATTGTGTCGCAGATTAATTGTACTACATTGATAAAAAGGAAGCTACATCTGCCAACAAACTGTAAAAAGGAGTTTGGACGAAGTAAATATTTATAAGTGAAAGCAGTAGGTAGCAAATTGTCTTTGATTTTTTTTAATATTTGACTGAACTAGTGAACGATTTATGGCATATTGTACCAAGAACTATAATGCGACGAGTTTCGTGCACCTACCTACCTATGTAAATGTATAAGTTAGTGAGAAATTACAACAAACACTTTACTGAAACCGACCTGTTTATTCGTACATTGTGTCGTATTAGTTCTAAGCTGGGAATTGTGACCACTCTGGGATCACTGAGCATGTAGGTGGTTCCTAACCTTATTTGAGTCCAGTATTAGGCACTTTGATAGCACACCCCGCTGCACTTTTATCAGGAGTCCGTGGAAACGTAGTAGATTGTAGGTTAACATACTGTACAATTGTAAATGAATCCAGACACCTGTGGCGACGGTCCAGCGCAGCGGTGCTCTTGTTCTGGATGAAAGGTACCCTATGATCGCCGAGTAGTTCAGGCGTGACAGTGCAACAAACAAACTCACGTTCGCATTTTATGATATTACTATATTATTTTAAGTCATATTTATTAAGTTGTTCTAGGTTTGTACAGAAAATATTTAATTAGTAGATGTTGTCTGGCGGTACTCACCAAGTAGCAGGTTCATGTGTGGGAGGCGTGTGCGCACCGCCGCCCTCCGACGCCGAGGTATATACCCGCGACAGTCCCGCGTCCCCCGCAGCTGCAGTGCCGCTGATTAAGGGGCAGCGCACACAAACGCATTGTCTTTGGAACAGTAGTTGTTGAAAGTTTTAACTATGTCATTATGAATTTGAATTTGGTACTTTATCACATGAGGAAAAGGTTCTTGACAGACAGACAGATACACAAGTACTGCCAACTGCCAAGACACATCACCTGCTTCTCGCGTTTTATTTTACATATTTTTTATATTGTTAGGTTTGATTATGTCGTATCATCTAAACGAATGGAAGGGTTTTGTTAGGTTTGATTATGTCGTATCATCTAAACGAATGGAAGGATTTTGTTAGGTTTGATTATGTCGTATCATCTAAACGAATGGAAGGATTTTGCGAATTAAGGTACCGTAAGATTCGTCTTGACAACCTGAATCTTCTAGGATATGTGGCTAAAATAAAAAATAAAATGGTGAATTTTGAGGGTGAAATTAATATGGCGGGTGGATGAGATGGGTTTTATGTCCACCACCAGGTTTGGATTATACCAGATACACAAACTTCTCGGGATTTGATGTCAATAGTGGACTTATTAAACATATAAAGTTGCAATTGCATATCTCCTATACTTTACATTTTATTGATATCTGAAAACGCCGATTTCAGCACAGATTAGATAATAGTTACTTCGTAACAGATACATCACTCCCATACAAAACTGAAAATACCTACGTTATAATA
Source organism: Callimorpha dominula (assembly GCA_949752705.1). Classification (NCBI taxonomy): domain Eukaryota; kingdom Metazoa; phylum Arthropoda; class Insecta; order Lepidoptera; family Erebidae; genus Callimorpha; species Callimorpha dominula. The sequence goes on from OX457020.1 coordinate 84,713, forward strand.
GCCTACAAATTTTAAATAATAATACCTGGCGTTAGCTGCGATCAGAAATATATCCTATTAACGCTTGTCGAAAGTTGAGAACGCCTTGCCCACCGCGCGACTTTCGTCTGTGTGTGTAGCCGAACTGCCGGACACTCTAGGGTTGTACAAAGTACTCAAATAATGAAATAAATTATTTATTTGAGGTATGTTCCAATATACACTGCGAGCACTGTTCAGTGCTTTTACCGCACAAAATCGCCATTTTTGTACTGTGAACATTGGCGTTTTCGAGGAAAGGTGCTCTCAGTGCTTTGATTACGTGATCAACTACAATTATTTTTTCGTTTAATAGTAAACAATTATTTGTCGAAATATGTTCATCACTTTTAACGTACATATGCCCATTTAAATAATTCGGTTATAAAGTTATTATGCATTCGGTTACTTGAAAAACAATATTTTCTTTTAATAAAAAGTAAACTTACTTTTATTATGCGAGTAATTCAATTGACAATTGACTTGAATATTAATTTTTTAAATATAACTACATTCAAACAATGTTTTTTCTTGTTGAACAGATAATTGGTACATATATATGATAATTATTTTAACGTCAAAACAGGGCCAAAAAACATAGATGACAGTATACTGAACTGCGTTCCGTATTAAACAGTAACCAGTATAGCTAATTATAAAGGAACAGCTTCGCAGTATATTAAATTGACGTCACTCCTTATAGTGCTCGCATTGCATATCGGAACACACACTTGATAATCAAATTTATGGGTGAGTTTTACATAATGATAAATAAAATTATTTCCCACATGAAATTTATATGTTTAATTTTTATAGGTAATTAGAGTATCCCTTAAACCTTCGATAGTTACATAAAATGTTGATGCTGTAGACATATACATCACTATCACTACATCACTACATATTATAAAACAAAGTCCCCCGCCGCGTTTGTCTGTCTGTTCACGATAAACTCAAAAACTACTTAACAGCTTTTCATGCGGTTTTCATCAATAGATAGAGCGATTTATGAGGAAGGTTTAGGCATGTAATTTGTTAAGTATTTGTGTAAGTTGGTTGAAATATGATCACGATTGTTGAAGAAGTCTCTGCTACCCGTGCGAAGCTGGGGCGGGTTGCTATTAATGGCTGTTGCGTAGACTAGAGAAAGATACTCTGATAATTTAAACTTTGTATAACATATTATGTTACACAAAAGTATTAAATAACAAATAACTACCTACTCAATAAATAATACTTAATAAAAACCTAAATCCGTGCTGATCTCAATATGTTTTACATTTCAGTAGCTCTTATTATTATTTCCACTACATTTCTAACTATATTACATATTGTGTGAGAGAAGCAGCCGTCAGTTCGCCTTGCCTACAAGTTACAACAAATGAATACCTACGCTGGCAGTTCACACCTACTAAGTTCGTCACCTTTCGTAGAAATTATGGGTTTATTATTGACGGTTTAATGGACTACATTTATTACATCATCATCATTTATCAACATCGTATAGAATTTATATAAGCAACATTTATTTTTTTTGTTGTGAAGATAACTATTATTTATTATTAGTACAGCCACGGCAATGGCGAGTAAAGAATAAACACCTGAAGTGGAGATGTTTTTATATTATATTGACAAAAAAGTAATAGCTAAAATCATTTTTGCAACTTATTTTTAAAGGATTTCACAGATCACAATATCTTTAACGCAATTTAACATAATAAATAGATATAGCAATAACAAAACATCTCAATAATACTCAATATATAATATAATATATTAATACTCAATTCGACCGTATATATATATGATTGCACGGATGGCGCAATGGGTAACGTGGTCGCCCCGCCACTAAACCGCGCCGAGTGTTGTGGGTTCGATTCCCGCACAGGACAAAAATTTGTGTGATCCACAAATGGTTGTCCCGAGTCTGGGTGTTCTTTGTGTCCGTTTTTTGTATGTTTGTAAAGTCCTCCGCGACACAGGACATTCCTAGTGCAGGAGTTGTCTTTTTTAAAAAGAAAAAGAATAAATATTTATTATTTATGTATGTTCAGCCCTCACTCCGTTATTTATGAGCCGGTTTTGATGTTTTTTTTTTTAGATAGGGTATACCTCAAGGGTGGGTTCTATGTCAAGGAATTTAGGATCTGATGATGGGACCCTGATAAAATTGAGAGAAACCCTAGAAATTGATGGCCACGAATAGTGTTTTTGTTTACTTTTCTTAACTTCATCATGTGTTTACCTTTATTAATCATCAAGTCGTTCACCACGCTGAGCGGATGATGAAAACCATACTTTTCCTAAGCAATTAGAAGTAAGATATTAAAACTGTGATTTTAGTGACAGAAACCACTTAATATGTTTTGAAGAAAAGACATTTGGTAGCGTTTTGATGTATTTAGTATTATATGTCTAAGAGCAATAATTACTATGCTCTTAGTTAAATGTATTAAAAGATAGAAATAGAGTAATAAAGGTGACGTGAGCCATAAAAAATCATAAAATAACAACTATTTAACAGATTTAACCGACGAAAAAGAACTAAAAAGCAAAAAATAAATAAGCCTTTTAAGTCTTGAGTATTGAGCTTGGTTACATCAACTTAACTTGAGTATTGAGCTTAGTTACATCAACTTAACTTGAGTATTGAGCTTAGTTCCATCAACTTAACTTGAGTATTGAGCTTGGTTACATCAACTTAACTTGAGTATTGAGCTTAGTTACATCAACTTAACTTGAGTATTGAGCTTAGTTACATCAACTTAACTTGAGTATTGAGCTTGGTTCCATCAACTTAACTTGAGTATTGAGCTTGGTTCCATCAACTTAACTTGAGTATTGAGCTTGGTTCCATCAACTTAACTTGAGTATTGAGCTTGGTTCCATCAACTTAACTTGAGTATTGAGCTTGGTTCCATCAACTTAACTTGAGTATTGAGCTTGGTTCCATCAACTTAACTTGAGTATTGAGCTTGGTTCCATCAACTTAACTTGAGTATTGAGCTTGGTTCCATCAACTTAACTTGAGTATTGAGCTTGGTTCCATCAACTTAACTTGAGTATTGAGCTTGGTTCCATCAACTTAACTTGAGTATTGAGCTTGGTTCCATCAACTTAACTTGAGTATTGAGCTTGGTTCCATCAACTTAACTTAGACTTAAAAGGTTTATTTATTTTTTGCTTTTGTCAATCCCATACATTGACTTTTCTATTCTACTTTTATATTTCTATTTATTTATGGCAAATAACCAGCCAATTGCCTAAGCCTGCTGGAAGTGTTAAAAAGAATATAAAAATTCATTTTGTCAGTCTTAGTCCATACAAGAGCCAGGCAGATATATAAATTAAGGCTATCGATGGAAGAGCGGGTTATTGACCACGCAGTGGTACCACAATATCCGGTGATAAGTGAGCGAGTTGGTTTCGCGGAAGCTTTTTAAAATTGTCAAGACACCCTTAGTAAAAGACACCGACTCCACGAAGACCTTTAATTAACTACCTATTCAGTGTCAGTATTGTATTAAAATACTTAAAAAGAAGACAATGTTGTTTTCATTTTAATTCTTAACACTAAAACCGACTGGCTGACGTAGACGTTTCACGTTAAAACCAACGGCTGTGTTATTTACAGCATCGGTTATAAGTTGACGTGGCCTTTGAACAGGGGCAGCACTGAGGTGCAGTGTTGTGAAGTGCAGTGGTGAATGTACGTTGTCCCTAATTAATCAGTGCGCCGTGTCGAACGGTGCACTGATTGTGGATGATGTGCATGTATTGTTCGCGGCGCTAATCAGGAGCGAGCGTGAGCGCAATTGGGCGCGACATGTGTCGGGACCAATCAATCCGACATGAGCTCACACATATTTGTATTGTTCAGTCCGTTTTGTGGATACCCTTATTATTATTAATTTTTCACCTAGGAAAATAAAGGTTTTATTTTTGAAGTAAATGATGGACTTCTATCTAGAATAAACTGTAAGTTTAAATTAATTGAGCCGCTCGAGTACCTTCCTAAGTGGCTATAACTTTCGTAAAGGCAAACATCTAACAGAATATTTAGGTGGGAACTGAGTAGTCGTTCATCAAACATAGCTATAGATAGTGTATACATACTTTATTGCACACCAAAAAATAGGATACATATGAAATACAATATCCCATCAAAAACCACATATTTTGACTAAGGTGTAGAGTTTAGGGAGTTAGGGCGTGTACAGTTAGAAGCTTGGCTCTACATGAGAGCTGATAACTTCTTGACAGTGCGAGCTATATGTTCTCATCTTGACAACATTTTACATGAAAAAGTTTTGGTGGGATACAGTTTGTATGTATATCATAACTGTTTGTTAGTAAGTAATGGAAATTGACTATCCTCTACACAGCGGTTAAAATGTTTATTTTTAAAGTTTTTAGTGAGAGTAATATCCTTTTCATTCCAGTGCCGTCCCCCCCTGCCTAACCTTCCCCCCTGCCGAACCTTCCCTTCCTGCCAAACCTTCCCTTCCTGCCTAACCTCCCCCCCCTGCCTAACCTTCCCTTGCAATTGACTCCCAAATGCTCTTCTTTTGTTCCCAAAGTGGCGGTTGGCGTCAATAGGTAATATTAATACGCCTCAGCCTACAGGCGCAGGGACACAGGCGTGGTGTACATATTGCAATGATCGGGGAACTTCGGTTTCCGGGTCGATAGGGTCGTTGGCGAGAGGAGAATAATTAATTAAAAGAACAAACAAACGCAACTGGCGCTATAATCAGATTCAAACTGTTCATACAACAATTATAGATTCAAACAAATTAATTAAAATTAATATTTCTCGAACATTCCGTGCACACCGCACATCTGTCACTGTCACATCAGTCTTCTAGCACGATTGTCTTCCCTTCTTCTATTTTGATTATTTCTAGAACTAATCGAATTATTCTACATTCGAGTTCGGCGCCACCAGCCAAGACCTCCGAGCCTGTTCAAGGAGTTTTCACTCCAATAGAAGGAGTAGGCAAACGGCGCGTGAGGTCATCACTACGATATATATGTATGTTGTTTTTTAATAAGTACAGAGAAAAGCCGGGGAATTAAATTTTAATGATCTGAATTTTATGAAGTGTAAGTAAATGAATGTTAATAAGTATCAATGTCACTGCGCCAAGGCTACCAGCCCTTGCTACACCTTGCTACATGTGCTACTCAACAGCTAGCGCATGTTAAGCCTAAGAACCTGTTGCTAAAACCTAATCATTCGCCTTCATTGCGACACTTAAACTAGGGGGTGTCGTATTTTCTATAGTCTCATGATCACACATCAATTAAAGTAAATACCTACTGTAACAGGAACTGCAGCATTCAAAGTGAGGGATTCAAATATGCATTATTGTGCTTAAGATTGAGGCAACTCTTATCATATAGTTAAGAAAAGTAATTTGTTATAGATATGTTCGCTGCATAATTGCAGAATAAGCCTCTTGTTATTGGGATGAGATATAAAGTAAGTTTCGGTACTTGGCATTATTACTCCGAAAACAGTTGTTACATGACCCGCTAGACTAAGCTGATATAAAATAAACTGTTCTCAAATATCACAATAATAACTTTGTGTTATGTGTATAATGTGTATCGACCGCATGTGCCCCCCCCCCCCTCTCTCTCGGCGTAAGACGAGCGATGAAAATTGTAAAGGGTATGCCGACGTAGTTTTATGACAGTGGAGGACGAAGAAGGATAGAAGCAAGTGGCCGACTGGTGTCTCTGCCTACCCAGAAGGGAGAAAAACTAGACGTAATGTATGTATGTTTGTATATTATTAGAACAATACTTTAAAAACAACGAACACACATAAAGTTGTCAGTGGTCCAATGTTAGGTGGTATATTAATCAGAACAAATGTCAACATATAGTATAACAAATTCTAGATGTATGTACAAACATATTGATGTAATCATTCACAGTAAACACGCGGGTAGATCGCCGCCTTTAATATGTGCAAGCATATGAACCGTGGCGTTGAAGATTAGCCATCGCTAAAATGCGCAAATATCGTAACAACTACGAGACTTTTACATGAGCTGGCACCGAATACGATCCGACATCGCGAGAATATAACGCCATCAACCAAACACCTTCCCCATCCATGTTGGAACACACACCCTCTTCTCTATCGGTGAATGATCTCTTCTTAATCGTTTATAAATATAATGCCATCGGTAAAGATCAACCGCTCAACCAAACACCTTCCCCATCCATGTTGGAACACACACCCTCTTCTCTATCGGTGAATGATCTCTTCTTAATCGTTTATAAATATAATGCCATCGGTAAAGATCAACCGTTCAACCAAACACCTTCCCCATCCATGTTGGAACACACACCCTCTTCTCTATCGGTGAATGATCTCTTCTTAATCGTTTATAAATATAATGCCATCGGTAAAGATCAACCGCTCAACCAAACACCTTCCCCATCCATGTTGGAACACACACCCTCTTCTCTATCGGTGAATGATCTCTTCTTAATCGTTTATAAATATAATGCCATCGGTAAAGATCAACCGTTCAACCAAACACCTTCCCCATCCATGTTGGAACACACACCCTCTTCTCTATCGGTGAATGATCTCTTCTTAATCGTTTATAAATATAATGCCATCGGTAAAGATCAACCGCTCAACCAAACACCTTCCCCATCCATGTTGGAACACACACCCTCTTCTCTATCGGTGAATGATCTCTTCTTAATCGTTTATAAATATAATGCCATCGGTAAAGATCAACCGTTCAACCAAACACCTTCCCCGTCCATGTTGGAACACACACCCTCTTCTCTATCGGTGAATGATCTCTTCTTAATCGTTTATAAATATAATGCCATCGGTAAAGATCAACCGTTCAACCAAACACCTTCCCCATCCATGTTGGAACACACACCCTCTTCTCTATCGGTGAATGATCTCTTCTTAATCGTTTATAAATATAATGCCATCGGTAAAGATCAACCGTTCAACCAAACACCTTCCCCATCCATGTTGGAACACACACCCTCTTCTCTATCGGTGAATGATCTCTTCTTAATCGTTTATAAATATAATGCCATCGGTAAAGATCAACCGTTCAACCAAACACCTTCCCCATCCATGTTGGAACACACACCCTCTTCTCTATCGGTGAATGATCTCTTCTTAATCGTTTATAAATATAATGCCATCGGTAAAGATCAACCGTTCAACCAAACACCTTCCCCATCCATGTTGGAACACACACCCTCTTCTCTATCGGTGAATGATCTCTTCTTAATCGTTTATAAATATAATGCCATCGGTAAAGATCAACCGTTCAACCAAACACCTTCCCCGTCCATGTTGGAACACACACCCTCTTCTCTATCGGTGAATGATCTCTTCTTAATCGTTTATAAATATAATGCCATCGGTAAAGATCAACCGTTCAACCAAACACCTTCCCCATCCATGTTGGAACACACACCCTCTTCTCTATCGGTGAATGATCTCTTCTTAATCGTTTATAAATATAATGCCATCGGTAAAGATCAACCGTTCAACCAAACACCTTCCCCATCCATGTTGGAACACACACCCTCTTCTCTATCGGTGAATGATCTCTTCTTAATCGTTTATAAATATAATGCCATCGGTAAAGATCAACCGTTCAACCAAACACCTTCCCCATCCATGTTGGAACACACACCCTCTTCTCTATCGGTGAATGATCTCTTCTTAATCGTTTATAAATATAATGCCATCGGTAAAGATCAACCGTTCAACCAAACACCTTCCCCATCCATGTTGGAACACACACCCTCTTCTCTATCGGTGAATGATCTCTTCTTAATCGTTTATAAATATAATGCCATCGGTAAAGATCAACCGTTCAACCAAACACCTTCCCCATCCATGTTGGAACACACACCCTCTTCTCTATCGGTGAATGATCTCTTCTTAATCGTTTATAAATATAATGCCATCGGTAAAGATCAACCGTTCAACCAAACACCTTCCCCATCCATGTTGGAACACACACCCTCTTCTCTATCGGTGAATGATCTCTTCTTAATCGTTTATAAATATAATGCCATCGGTAAAGATCAACCGTTCAACCAAACACCTTCCCCGTCCATGTTGGAACACACACCCTCTTCTCTATCGGTGAATGATCTCTTCTTAATCGTTTATAAATATAATGCCATCGGTAAAGATCAACCGTTCAACCAAACACCTTCCCCATCCATGTTGGAACACACACCCTCTTCTCTATCGGTGAATGATCTCTTCTTAATCGTTTATCATCTCTAAGTATTTTTCGGTTTGTTATATCGCGTGTCATTGCGCGTGCTCTGCTAATTGATTTCTGTGTGCTCTGTCTTTGTTGTGTTCGTACTGAAACTACCAACTTATTCCTTCTTATTTTTTATCAAAACAAGTTATTCTGAAAACAAATGTGACCGAAAGATAAACAATTAAGAGGATGTAGTCATTAATAATTATTAGGCAAATAATTTACGTTTTTTGTTTATAAACTATTTATGAGCTGTAAAATTTTAAACAGGTTCAATGTTGGCCATTTTGAAAATAATTAACAGAATAGATTTTATAAAATATACAACGAAAGTAATATACACATTACTTTCGTTACACTGCAACTTTAAGAAAACACTGCTGACAAACAGTTCGGCGATGCTTGTTATTGTTTACTCTTATAGAAACACGATTTATTCAGCAGAAATTGTGCGGTTTATTGTATAATTAATCAAAAACTATAAATTACTTATGTCGTGCAGTTGTTTAATATAGTTTAGTGAATTTAATTTACTCAAAGGGGTAGGGTCTTCAAATATTACTAAACGAAGTGATATCGTATCCATGTCGTGTCGGTTTGACTAAACACATTTGTGTCACACATTTTTTATGCTCTTGCAATACTTCAAAGAGTGCTATGAATTTGTTCAAAGGTTATGTTGTTTTTATTTACCACTAAGATAGCAAACGAGTACATGCCAGCGAAGTGGCTAATCTGGATCAAAATTTGATGCAGTGGTGATGGTTTCTGATATGCATCGGTGTTGATGATGGTGATCTTATTACAAGCACACTGCCGACATGAACTCACTCCTCATACAAGTAGTTATTAATATAGCTCGGGCAGGCATTTAGGGTCTGACGATGGAGTCAGGCGGTGCATAGGTAATCTCACATGTCGGTCCGCCTCCTTGCGTCGTGTATCCTCAATGCTGAGGCCGTGACCTCGTTTCAATACTCTTTTCTGCCATGTCGTCCTGTCTTGAGCGGCGTGGATGGCATCGTTGTCCGTGGTACGGTACGGTGTCGGGGTCTTTGCCTGTCGACTTTGCCTGCTGTGAGTATGTTCCAGGTTATCGTGAAGGTAGATATACTTACTTTCAAAGAGCAAGAGGTAGGTGATGAAATAAAACAAGATATTCAGTAAAGTTGCTCGCGTATATTGCTGACAGTAATATTGCATATCGTATTTATTGTAAAACAGGCTGACAAACAGATACTGTATCGATAAGAACGAACGGGGAATCTCACAAAGGAAGTATGTTGTTTGAACAACTGTTTCAGCTCAGAGCGGCGTGGCTGTAGTCAAAGTTAAGAATACAATGTTGAATAATGAAATCAACGAAAACCTCTGTACAGTGTGTAGGCATTTGGTGTGATGTTGAACGGATTTACCACCAGTAATGACACAAGTTAAGGGTTATCTTATTAAGCGAGTAGCTGGCCCGACGGACTTTATACAATTTAAAATAAACATGTGTGTTATTCTTTATGTGAATTTGGTGTAGATTGAAAGTTTATGTAATACAAAAGCCAGAGTCTCTCGTGATCTTATCATAAGGAAACTTATTAAAAATGATTTATCAGTTAGTTAATAAGACGGATTATCTTTGAAAACGATCATACATACATTTATTACCATCATATACCATCCCATAACACCATCATCAACAGAAGTTCACTTAATCATAATTATTATTTAACATAAACCCTCGTCTTTAGCTAGGAATAACAATTATACATAGATTTATATGTTGTGTGACACCACTACCATACACACGCACACACTTACGCAGTCACGCTCTCACACAAAACATATTGGTCGTAGATTTAAATGTTAACTGTCTTTAACTCTTGGCCAGATTATTATATAAAAGGTCACAATTCATTCGCGCACTTTTCAAAACAAAAGAAATGACGATTAAATAGTCTAATTGTAAGTTCTCTGAGATATACAATACAAAGAAACACCACACACACGCACACTGCTAAGATACTTGAGTAAGCCTCAAGAAGAAAGAGACAGAATATATTTGTATAACATTGCAAGTCGACTCAATAAGGCTAGATATGTCACCACTTCATAACTTGTTCAAGAGTATATTCTGAAATATGTAGTAAGGCATATATTCCGATAACTGTACAGAACTAGGGTCAAGTTTGCTAGCACCACAAAATGGTGGTTTAAATAAGACAGTGTGAATAAGTAACACAATATTTTTACATATGGCAATACATGTGGCCACAATATGAAGCACAAGTAGCGACTCACGCGGAGGCTCGCACCGGGTGGATTGGAAGTGCATTATAAGGATACCATTACTCCTCGTGGTATTTCTTACATTAAACTATTGATTGAATTGAATAAGTGAGTGCCTTGAGTGCCTTGCTGCTCAACAATCTGAGTTACAAGTTCTCAGTAAGACACAAAATATAATTGTTTACTTTTGTACCATTCTGAGCGAGCAATTCATTTATTAACTTTCTATCAAATGTATTCTCACGAATCAATCAAATCAAATCGTTGAATGAATAGATGCGTAGAGAATTTGATTAGATCTCTTGCAATAAATAGAATTACGAAATCTGGTCATTACAATCAGGGTTCAAATAGCAGTTATATCTTGAGTATTGTAGCTCAGTGTCCACAAACGAGCACACCATTTACAATAACCCCGACTCAAACACCTCCTCAACCTCCACAACGATTAGAAAAGAGCTCATGATCTTCAAACAGCTGAACAGATTTTCTTCGTTAAAACAAACTAAATCAAAATCGGTCCATCCGTTTCGGAGCTATGATGCTACAGACACGTCAAACTTATAACACCACTCCTTTTTGCGTCAAGGTTTCAAAGCGAGAGAAGCAGATTATTTGACTACTAAGATGAATTAACAGAGAGTCCCGACTGTGAAACGACTCATTAGTTGTTGACGACATAACAAAGTGTGAACACTTTCCACTTGTATTTTCTGTAGGTTAATAAATAACAGATAACATTTGTTTTAGCACAGATATGGAAAGGAATCATTTTTAAGCTACTGATACATACAAACATTTCGCGATTCTTATATTTTACACAATTGACTCAGTTGTCTTGTTGTTATTAGAATACAATATACGTTCAGCTCTATCAAGCCTCTTCGTCAAAGTAAAACATTACCAGCAGTGATCCCTGTCTTCAGCTCGTGAATCTGTGCGAGTGTTCGTGAGTGGCACACAATCCTACACAATTACAACCTTCAAAGGAATAGCAATGTTGCTCTGTTCTACAACCAATATTTCAAAGCAGTACATTATGAAGTGGTCTTTAATTTGTTACTTAATAGAAATATGTACCGAGCCGGTACTCGAGATATTAGAAAGATTGACAAAGGTAAGTTAAAGCGCATGCAAATACTAACTTAGAACCCTGTCACAGTAACAACTGGTCAGTATATATATTGGACCTCTACACTCATTGGTTCGCGAACTATCCTCATTAGATCAATAAACAGTTAATATGGTTGACCTAAACGGGACATACTTAACCTTAAAACTTTATTATAATTATAATACTCTTGTGTAGACATAATTTATTACCAGCTAGTTGAGGTCCAATAGTTAATTTCTAAGTTACCTTGTAGACATCGCCGACAAACACGCTTGAGCTAGTTAGTGTTTAGTATCACGTCTTCGGTCTGAGTGAGCTATATGTGTACATGAATTTTAGGCGCACCTGTCTCATGACGAGAATGGACTGAACTTGACGTGGGATATCATCACTATATCAGCATAAGGAAGCGGTCAAATAGGATATCCACGTTTCGCTTTCTTTATGTTATGTTACGTCCCATGAAGGTGGTCAGATTATAGTCTAGTCGACAAGTTGAAAATGGTACAAAATAGAGATACTGCTCTTAAAATGATGTGCGATAGCTCATTGGATCCGGAATGACGTCGAGAAAAATGTGCCAAAAGCGTGTATTAGCACATAAAAAATTGCAAAAGTTATAAACAATTAAAGATGAAAAGAAAATGGCATTTCGTTTTTTGCCAATATTGAATAAACTATTAATATTTAAGAAATTTCAACTTAAACAAAAACTTAAAAATCCAAGTAATGTTGTTAAAAAAAATTTTTTTTTTCTAAATCATCATAAGTATAATCGTTTTTTTATTAATAAAAAAAAAATCACGCCATTTGTTGATAAATTTTTGTTTAAGTAAAAAAATTTTTATAAACAAAGTATAAATATTTTTTTAACTTTTATGGCACGATCTTGTTAAGTATGTATGTAAGAAAGGCTCTACGAAGCGAAAATTTTTTACGACTATTATTTAAACATTTTTTTTTCACTTACAATTAAGACGGTAGTTCGAGAAAACTTCGTTAGTTAACAATTGTTTAACTTGTTGAAAAATTAACTTTAAGTAAAATTTCCAACGGGAATAAATTAATTATAGTGTTTAGAACACATCATAATTTTTTCAGATTTAAAAAAAAATATTCAATACCTTAAATAAATTAATTAATGTGCAGTACTCGCTTTTGACGCCACGTGCGAATCCTAAAAATGCCACGCGCAGACCTATTTTCAGCGTTAAATTAAAATTATAAATAATGGAGATAGAGTTCCGCGAGTTAGGAGTTTTTTATTGGAAATTTCCTCCTCTTTCAGAATCTTTTTTTGAAATTTCTTAAATATTAATAGTTTATTAAATATTGGCAAAAACGAAATGCCATTTTCTTTTCATCTTTAATTGTTTATAACTTTTGCAATTTTTTATGTGCTAATACACGCTTTTGGCACATTTTTCTCGACGTCATTCCGGATCCAATGAGCAAACGCACATCATTTTAAGAGCAGTATCTCTATTTTGTACCATTTTCAACTGTCCACTAGACTATTATAGCTATAAATTTCAAAACTCCTGGACCAAGACTGAAAATTTTTTTGCTTGAAAACACTATACCACTCAAGCATTATATTGAATAAAGTACCTCAGTACGACAGTCCTATACATCACTTCTGTATCATCCAGACGGTTCAAGATCAATGTTTATATTGTAAATTTTTTGACAGACCCGTTGATCTAGTGGTTTGTGATCCTTACCACTGAGGCCAGAGGTGTGATGATGAGCACGACCATTTGTTCTGTGTCTGGGTGTAATTTATCTGTAATGTGTATGTATTTAGTAATATATATATGTATGTTTATCAGCAGTCTGGTTACCACAGTACAGGCTCTGCCTAGTTTGGTATCAGGCGGCCGGGTATAATGAGTCTCAAGTTTATTTTTATTTTGAAATTACAAAGGGAGCTCGACTCCAGCGTGTTTATTGGTCGATGTCTATTGATTTACTAAAATATATGAATATAATAATAAGTGACAAGGTCCTACCGCCCCTAGTCGAGCTGTGGAAACATTAATTTAATAAATAGAATCTATCTACATAGGTAATATAATACTGGGTAAGTATTGCTCTTCGTTACATTTATTAGAGAACTCGCTGTGACGCAGATAGTAATAAGTTTATTCACCATTGTGAAGGACACTTTGGTTTGGCACTTATGTTCGTATTGTCGCTAGTTCATCAGGTTACTTTATGTAAATCTTATTATAAACATAAACGATAAATTTGCAAAGCGCAAGAAATTTCTTTAAAAATTTCCGCGTTTTTTTCCTAAACCAGGAATAAATTTAATACAAACCACGTGTGTCAATTCTTAACAATGACTGGCAACTTCGGTAACAATGCATAATTCACCTCAAGAAAGGTCGGTTTACTTTTTTACAAATAAAGGTAATAATAACTTGGAATGGTAGTCAAGGTATCCTAATGTTTAGGTATTATTATTATTATTATTATTAATAATATTATATTATTAATAAGGGTTTAAAAAATTGTAATGAAATAGTAAAAAAGCGTGAAAGCTTACTGTTTCATTCTATAAATCTTCCAACCATAAACTGACACTTGATTGACACTGATTATCACTAACGCCATCTCGCGGACCCTAAAAGTAAAATATTTTTATTACTATCTGTGACACATATTATTTAAAATTTAGAAGCCAAAAGTATTAACAATTGATTACTTCTACGATAGGAAAATTTCTATGAAATTATGATAAATTTCTTACGCACATATCCACAATATCTCTCAAATACATATTTAATTATAGTAAAATAGTTATTAGTACTTACATTAAATAAAGTCGTTAGTTTTTTTTTAAAAACATTATTGTATCTTTAATTTAAATTATTTTGAATTAAATACATAGTTGTATTATTTACTTTTATATATTCTTTCAATTCGTATCGTTTATCTCGACGACCTCATCACAATTCAAATACCATTAAATGACATGACTCAGTTAAACTCAGCACTGACTTACAAAAGCAGAAACTCGTTGACTAACGACCATTTTTTTAATTTTAGACGCAAACTTTATTGACTGTCTATTTTCATGAAGTCTTGATATTAATAAAATTAGAGATGTGTTTCTAACGGGAAAATGAGTGTTTAAACTCAAATTTCTTATTTTAAAGTCATGATAAGTGTTTTTTACATTTATATATGTAAACATCGACTAAAATAAAATTAAATCTTATAATACAGAGATGAACTGATCTTAAAGGTCTTACGTATTATCAAATCTAATTCATTAAAGAAACTTTATACGCCTTGAAAGCGTGTAGAACACACGATTTTAGCACTTATTAAGGCAGATATTACAAATATCTAGTTTCTTAGTGAGGCAAGCTTAGTGACATTAACTACACACATCAGTGCGCAGTATAACAATTTAACTTTTAAGTTCTAATATGAAAAGTCATATTATAGTAATTTTAAAAATAAAATGTTTTAGGATCAATGATAGGCCGACCTGTCGCCAGATGTAGCTGAACCACATATGTCACATTGCTAGATGACATTTAAAATGTATATTAACCACCGCGAGTATTACTCGTAGCAGTACTCGTAGAACACCTACTCCTACTCGTAGCAGTACTCGTAGAACACCTACTCCTACTCGTAGCAGTACTCGTAGCAGTACTCGTAGAACACCTACTCCTACTCGTAGCAGTACTCGTAGAACACCTACTCCTACTCGTAGCAGTACTCGTAGAACACCTACTCCTACTCGTAGCAGTACTCGTAGCAGTACTCGTAGAACACCTACTCCTACTCGTAGCAGTACTCGTAGAACACCTACGCGTACTCGTAGCAGTACTCGTAGAACACCTACTCGTACTCGTAGCAGTACTCGTAGAACACCTACTCGTACTCGTAGCAGTACTCGTAGAACACCTACTCGTACTCGTAGCAGTACTCGTAGCAGTACTCGTAGAACACCTACTCGTACTCGTAGCAGTACTCGTAGAACACCTACTCGTACTCGTAGCAGTACTCGTAGAACACCTACTCGTACTCGTAGCAGTACTCGTAGAACACCTACTCGTACTCGTAGCAGTACTCGTAGAACACCTACTCGTACTCGTAGCAGTACTCGTAGAACACCTACTCGTACTCGTAGCAGTACTCGTAGAACACCTACGCGTACTCGTAGCAGTACTCGTAGAACACCTACTCGTACAGCAATCAATAAATAACAATTTAAGGAATTCATATCCAAAAGAATTAAGTATTTATTTTGATGAAAACACACTTAATTATGAAAACTCAGCGTCAGAATCATTAGGTCGCAACTTTGCATATAAAATATATTAATATGATTACAGACGTTTCCATCGAATAGTTTAACATTCATTTAGAATCTTTTAGAATCAATAATAATCGATAAATTGACTAAACTCTAGAGTCAGCGCTTAAAGTTAGCGTAAGGTACACATGGTAGTGCAAATTCATAAGCACAGCGGTAGAGATATTGTTAATGAGCCTTATATTGATATGAATAAGGTACGGTTTACTTCACCGCGCTTGTTGCGGCGAGCTTGACTTCCGCGAACGACGTTTCACTTTGCGAGTCACCGTCTCCTCTGTTATCTGTATCAACAACATGAAAAATACATGTATCTATGACTGGTCCGAAAGAAAACATGTTCAAATTGTTTGACACAGACAGCAAGTAGTGATGGTGACGGGTGATCTGGACAACGGGATTACAACGATTTCTGACACGTAACGGTAGCATCTGGTAAACTCTGAATTATTGCTTACTAATTTACACTATTTCTTCATATTTGTTTGACGGTAAATTGCAATTAAATGAATATGGAAATAAAAAAAGTGTAAAAGGTGTTGGCAAGTACAAAATGAGGACTGGAAATATTTAAATTACAAAATTCAATAGAGTCCAACGGTTTTGGAGTTATTAAATACATCAAGCGCAGTAAATAAACTAAATCGCGGCGCACTTACACAAGCAATGACTCTGGCTGGCACGGGAGGAGGTTGTTTCTTCTCTACTTTTATCTCTTTCTTTACCTCTCCTCCCCCCGTGCCTTCAACCATACTGCTCCCCGCGACACTGCTATCGGCGTCGCTGCCACTGCCAACACCGCTGGTCGTACTGCTTCGTACGCCACTGCCCGCTTTGTCGCCACTGGTAGAACTTCTCGCGCCACTGTACTCCTGGTATACCGGGGCGTGGGTTTCCGGCACGAACGTAATGGTTGAAGATGTGGGGGGAGGGGAGCAGTTGTCGGCGGCTGTGGAGCAGGACGCGCCGGCTGAGTCCAACCTGCGAAGTGGTGTATTGCAATGTGACATAGTTTTTTTTTCTTTATTTATTTTAAAAAAATCCTTATAAATATATAAATGGTCTATTTTGATGTTTGTGATGGAATTCTAACTTTTTACTAATGCACTAATTGTCATGTTCACTATTTTACACATAAGAAACAAAATGATTGAAATTTGCTATTGTATTAATTTAAAATGGTTGTAATGGGTGTAACAAGAGTCTAAAGACGGACGGTGCCGACGAGGCTGACCCAGAAAGAGATGGCGTGAAGACTTTGATGCATATCGACAGGGCTGGTTCTAGGAGACCAAGGAAAAAGATAAATGGCAAGATTTGGGGGAGGCCTTTGCCCAGCAGTGGAACTGTATAGGCTAGAAAAAAGCTATTGATCTATTTCTTTTTGATTTACCTATCATAAAAGTGTCATCATACTTTCACTCATACTGACACTAAATATTGGGTTACATTTTTTTTTGTGTAAAAGTATCTTCACGTGACATAAGGTTCGAATCGATAAAAGGGTTATCCAAGACAAAACTGTAATCAAATCTTTTAACCCCGCAAAGAATTTACCCCAAACTTGATGATGACCCCGATTAGTTCAAAAGATTTTTTTGCAGGTCGCGATTTGCATGCATTGCGGGTGCCAGCAAAAGCAGTAAGCAATATTGTTGGAGTGTTGTATACAAGGTATGTGGTATACCGGTGTGGGTCGGCGTGTCACAAGACGGTGTCGAACGTCTCAAGCGAGAGCAGCAGCGCGGGGTCGCGGCTGCACCAGCGGGCCAGCTCGTCCGGCGTCACCACGCCGTCACAGTTTGTGTCCATCAGCTGAAATGTATATAAGTTATACTTTTTAAATTTTATCCAAATCTGGCCGTTCTCTGCCCCCTCACCCTCTCACCCGCGTTTATGGTCACTGCTCGGTCTTTAAAGGTCGTAGCGTGATGTTAAATAGTCTGTTAACTTCCCCAAGAACTGGGCTTCAATATTCAAAAAGACGTTTCAAATCCGACCGACGATACTTCAACCAAAAAATAAACAAACTCTTCAGCTTCATCATATTAAAATTTGTTACTTGTTCTAGAACAAGTATATTCGTTTCAGAAATGAAGTGATGATGGTTATTAGTGCAAAAGCTTAAAGAAGTTAGTAATTTTTAGCACCCAGAAATATCTGTTTATAATATTATTCGCTTAATTGCCCTCAACACTAAATAAGTATAACAATACTAGATGGCACTGTACGCGATAATCACTAACTACTTATACCATATTAAAAAAAACTCTCACATGAAATATCCTGTCGACGTGGTCCTTGGCGGCGGTGCTGTGGACGGGCGGCACAGCGGCCCGCCCCAGCAGCTCGTATATTGCCTGGACGACGGCCAGCATCTCCGAGCGGGAGATGCGCCCGTCGCCGTCCACGTCATACAGCGTGAACACCCACGAGAGCTTCTCTTGGACCGAGCCGCGAGCCACGCGCGACAAGATGTCTAGGAACTCCTGGAATGTACACGGTTTTATGTAGGAGAGTTATTTCCTGGCCACTTAGTATGTGATTGAAAACATAAGTGCTCGCTGCTATGCGCAGTCGGATAAACACCAAAATAAGGACACTTTAGTTTGCTTACAAAAAAGTTATTATTGTTATTATAGTATGTGACGGTACATGGTGAAGCTAAAATATTAAAAATATCGAAAATGTGCGGGTGGATAAAAATCTTCTACCTCACCTAGATGTACCCCATGTTCCACAGGAGTGATCCAAGAATTGACTTTTGGGAACACCGCACGACAAGGGGCTTTTGCGGAACCCTACCATACCCTAAAAACAAACTACGTCACGCGTGGTAACAAAGCAAAGAAATCGAAAACTAACTAACGTTCAACTAGTCTGAGCGCGAGGCGAGTTCTGAGTGTTCTGACGCCAATTTGCAACGGATACGCGTCTAACAGTAAGCCAAACCATTATCATTAGTAATATCTGAGTGTGACCCTTTATTCTAATGTGGGTAGATGTGCTTGAAGCAAATACACGGAAACGCACTATCGGATTCGTTCTCGTGGTATAACTACATATATTATTATAAAACAAAGTCGCCCGCCGCGTCTTGCAATAAACTAAAAAACTACTGAACGGATTGTCATGCGGTTTTCATTAATAGAGTGATTAATGAGGAAGGTTTAGGTGTATAATTTGTACCCGTGCGAAGCCGGGGCGGGTTGCTAGTGTTTATATAACTTACAGTTAGAAGTTAACTTTTATAGTTTCCTACATGAATTTGTTTAAAAACCCACGGATATTTAGACGGAAGGTCACCGTTACCGTTTTGTATATTAATTATAAGGCTTAGACAAATAATAATAATGGCAGCGCCGGCTTAGCGATACGACATCATTCCGAATAATAATTGTACCTAACAAATGTGTAACTGTTAGGAATAATTTAATTGTCGCCTTCTCCATAGACTAAAACTATGTAAATAAGTATCTTCACTATGTTTATCTTGTCTCTGCTCCGTTTGCTCTCCTTGCACAAACGTATAAGTATCTTCACTATGTTTATCTTGTCTCTGCTCCGTTTGCTCTCCTTGCACAAACGTATAAGTATCTTCACTATGTTTATCTTGTCTCTGCTCCGTTTGCTCTCCTTGCACAAACGTATAAGTATCTTCACTATGTTTATCTTGTCTCTGCTCCGTTTGCTCTCCTTGCACAAACGTATAAGTAACTTCACTATGTTTATCTTGTCTCTGCTCCGTTCGCTCTCGTTGCACAAACGTAGAAGTATCTTCACTATGTTTATCTTGTCTCTGCTCAAAAAGACTTGTTCACTATGTTTATCTTGTCTCTGCTCTCTGCTAAGTATATTTGAAAGTGGTAAAAGTCAAAGTTAGAACATCAGACAGGGTACACCTTGTCTGTCTAGATCCTAATCAAATGAACGCTAGAGAAAGGTCTGTAGTAGAATACAATCGTTACACCTAACTAACGTTACACCACCCTGCGTAGCCAATGTAAGCATAAATAGGAAACGTGCAATAAAACTGCGGAAAATGAACGGACAATGCGTTCTAACACTTCTAACTTCCAAACAATAAAACTGCGGAAAATGAACGGACAATGCGTTCTAACACTTCTAACTTCCAAACAATAAAACTGCGGAAAATGAACGGACAATGCGTTCTAACACTTCTAACTTCCAAACAATAAAACTGCGGAAAATGAACGGACAATGCGTTCTAACACTTCTAACTTCCAAACAATAAAACTGCGGAAAATGAACGGACAATGCGTTCTAACACTTCTAACTTCCAAACAATAAAAAATATAGCACAAAAGAGAAAACTAACAAACCGGACAAAGATCAGATCACTTTTGAATAATGAATAATTATAATTTCTTTACAAAAAGTAATGATATCCCATCAAAAACACAATGGTAAAAATGGAAGTCACATTATTCAGAATATGCGCGGTTGACGACTTCGGTCTGCCGACAAACAATATTTGTAAATTTGAACAGCCGAATTATTTACACTCATCAGATTACTTCAGATAAATTGAAGCTTAAGAGATTGATACACTTTAGCTCATTAACAGATTTTAGGGCAAGGTTCGATTATTTGGATGATCCTCAATAACATTTAGACGAACGAGTTAATGCAAGGCGTTGTAGACATTATCTCTCTCTAACTTACCTCCTCAGCAACTCTGCGGCCCTAATTGTGTAATCTAACTAAGGGGCTGGCTGAGCCTTGAGACAAACAAACGGTACCTAGTATTTCTTAATGTTCACTACAAAATACGGCTCATAAACAACATACCTACTAACAGAGTTGGCAAATTAACTGTTGGTCCTATACAAACATATAAAGTAATCCTCAAACTAAATAACTAACTAAATAAGTCGGTCAAGATCTGACTCCACTGATTGTTTTCTCTTGACTTTTATAAACACATACTTGTATATACTTTACAGACACAGTCGTCTTCAAATGAAAGACTTTCTTGTCGGTGGAGCAATCGCAACTCTCTCTCCTTGCATTCTGACCGCTTGATAAGGTTCAACTCCCCCTTTCTCTTTCACTTGCCGAAGAAAACTTTGTTCTAGGCCTTCCTCCTTCTGATGATAATTAAAAATATATACAAGGTTTTGATATTTATAGTGAATTTGAATTGGTATTAAACCCACATGATCATTTTTATTGGAAACTGCTTCGGGTGATGCTTCGGAAATAGACAATACTTGTCCTTTTTCGTTTCCTTTTTGACGGACGCCTGCTTTTCACAAATAGAGACGACACAGTCTCAAGTGCTCTCGCATCATGTTCTCGATTGAGAGACGCACGGACAGCTCACAAGATAGAGGCGCTGAGCCCAGGCTGGGCTTTTCACTAGAGCATGATTACCCCCAGTGCTCATGCTATCGTTGGCTCGCGTTCTTTTCTACCCCGGTACTTTTCAAAACAGCCATGTTTTCTCTCGAGCCAATCCTCCATAATAGGCCTTTCCGCCACTATTGTGGGGTGCCTTGAAACCAAATGACGAACTTTACTACAAGAAGGACAAAGACAAGAGGTTGAGTAAAGGTTTCCCTGGCGCCCTCAAGATGTCGTGGTTTAAACACTAAGTTAACTTTGTCACCATGCACCAAGTACATTGTCTATATCTATAACCATTCATCCACACACAAACAAATATGTCATTCATTAAATATGAATAATATAAGATAGTGTACCAAAATTGTTTAAAGCTTGAGCGAATAGGTATAACACTTCGTAAAATGGAAATTTATTATAATTACATAAAGAATCTCTATGATCTTTTGTTAGCTTAATATTTTATAAAAGTGAAACGGTAAATATTGGTGCAAACGTGTCCATCACCCGGAGACCATCTCACGCCGAGGGCAGATAGGACACACCGTTTGTTCAGAACTTTAGTATCTACCACTTGTAGCTAATTGACCGTTAACTTGGGGCGCGGCTTTACGAGATCGCTCAACTTCTCACAAACACCACAGTAGACTTATCCATTTTTAAGTTTATAGCTTAGATGCTTAGAATATATTGTTTTGGTTTATTATAATGTTAAAATTGGTTCCTTGTGGAATAAGCTATTTGTACATTAGATCCAGTTAGAATAGGCAACAATATTCATTAAAAGAGTATGGTTTTCATAAAAGATACTTTTAAGGAAAATAAATTCGATAAAATAATTGACATACATACTAGCGACCCGGCCACGCCCTGCTGTGACTAAGTAATTTGCAATAAAAAATATTCTGACTATAAATTGAGATGAAAACTATCCTATCTCTCAAGTTGGACCAAACTGCACACAGCGTTCAAAATTTTATTAAAATGGGTCATTAGTTTAGGAGTTCATCGGAACAAACAACGAGACACGAAATTTTTATATATATATATATATATATATATATATATATATATATATATATATATATATATATATATATATATATATATATATATATAGATATATATATATTAGATTGTTTCGAGTCAACTTAGTTATACCGGCAACTTGGCTTGGCTTCCAAAACCAAATGGCATGGGTGGTCGGGAGTGGGTGGTCGGGAGGGACAGTCTTATTAATTAATTATTGTATGAAGGCGAAAGATTGTAAGGATGGATTTTTCTTACTATTTCACGTAAAACCGGCTGAACGGGTCTGGATGAAATTTGGCACAGAGATAGATTACAGCCTGGAATAGCACTTTTATCCCTAAAAAAATTACGGTTTTCGTGGGATAGATTTCACAAAAATTTCCACGTGAACGAAGTCGCGGGCCGTCTGGAATTTAATATACTTAATTCAATTCCACAACCCATTAAATAAGATAGTTACATTGAGCATGGGACTAACATTAACAGTCGGTAGCGAAGGGCAACATTGCACATCGTTGTTTACTGTTTCTCGTTTTCACCCGAATCGAATTTGAAACTATTGAGCGTGACTTACAATTAGGACAAGGAATTATAATAAATTTGAGCATGACACAAAACACCACAATATTAACAAATTAGCACTTTACAAAGCTCAAAATGTCTACAACACTGCCTTCAAGGCATGGTGTGGTCATTTGCCAAGGCATTGTTAGTAGATAGAGGAGATTATGGAATTGGCACCTGCGTTTGTAAGTCCGTAACAAATAATACGAGTGACGTTTCGATCATAAGCGATCTACGATCGATACACGATACCTGAATAGGTACTTGCGACTTTAATACACGCAGATTGTGAAGAACAAATATTTTAATAAAGAATATATGGTGTATGTTGGTAAAATTCAATTATTTCAAATCGAACAATAAATATATAAATCAAATAATCGCTGTCATTTCTACCAGATGTGAAAACGCTACCGAATCGAGAACTACGCAATTTCGTAACGAACTAGAGGTTGCTGTTAAAAGACAAATATTCTAGCAACCGTGCAAATATAAATTTATCTTTATCTTAACCTACTAACTTACCTTGTTCTTTACAAAAAAAATAAATACAAATATATACTGTACATATTTTATTTGTAATCTGAAACCCGGCAAATGAGACTCGGTCTCCCATCGTTGCTATTGTTGACTCGGATCCAAACGAAATGGAGCGGCCACCGCACAATTTGTTCAGGATATTTTTTTAAATCGATGTCTTGGTATATTGGTGGTGGTGAAAAGCGTCTCCATTACAATATTTATATTTTAAGTTAATAAAGTATTAGACATTTTTATAATATATTTTTTTTAATTAAAATTCCTTAATTTTTATATTAATCGAGATGCAGTAAAGCCGGCAATAAGAATACTACAAATGTCATGTTCATTTTCCGACAGTAAGATATTTAAATGCGAATAATTTTACTGAGTTATTATTACTAACGTATTGAGTAGACACCGCGGAGCAAAAGTTCGTAACGTGAATTGCGGTCCATGGACCGCAACTACATCAGT
Source organism: Callimorpha dominula (assembly GCA_949752705.1). Taxonomy (NCBI): domain Eukaryota; kingdom Metazoa; phylum Arthropoda; class Insecta; order Lepidoptera; family Erebidae; genus Callimorpha; species Callimorpha dominula. The sequence continues at coordinate 108,708 of OX457020.1, forward strand.
CGGAGTTTACGCTCACCACCATTCGAACGTATTTACCAGACTTTTAGCCATCCAAAAAATGCCGAGTTGTGTTTTAAAAACGTGTGCAAACCATTCAAGAGCGAAATAAAAAGATAATGTTGTGACATTTTATCGATAAGTGAACAAACTTTAAACAAAACCAATACAAAATAATAAATTAAAATCATAATTTTGGCTTGGCAGCGCCGCCATTTTCTAAGCACATCATAGATCAATAAAAAAAATGTAAGCAGAACTGACACTGGGTTTGTACCTACTTAGGACACCTGTAACAAGATAACACGTGAATTACACGATCACAACAGGAGTATTTAGTTTGTCTTTATTTCCCTTGATTATTTTGGATACAACAGAACCGTTTTTTATTTATACAAATTTAAAATAAAAATTCGACACAACCTATTGTAAAATTGTTACGAGATTTTCATTCTTACAAAGCTTTTTACAAAGCTGAAACTATACGGGAGTGTTCTTAGCTCTTAACTGCTTTAAGAAACCACGCTGCGAGCCAGTCGAGTCTTACCGTTGGAAGTTATCACCAGGTATGTTTGGAATCGCTTTGGGAAATTACACAATCGATACGCTTTGATTAGTGTTTATTATAACGTTGACAAATTGTTATGTCAAACATTTAAACAATATGCATTAAATTGTAAAGAAAGATGAAGTAACGTGACTTTTTCATTCTTACTCTGTTCTCTTACCCGTCATATCTGTCGAAGCTCGTAGCCTTAACATGCTCTTTCAACTTCTTATAGCCGCACATTTTGTTAGATTTCGTCAGGTTCTTCTTGCCTTCTAGCATATCATAAAAACTGTAGATTTTGCTCCTAACAGAAACTTACAATTTTAGTAATTTTGTCTCTTTTACTGGACCTCTCTAGTTCTCGGCTTTTTCATCTAATATTTTTTTTTTTTAATATTTATACTTCAAAATGAACGTAACTCAACGAATGATGAATACTAAAACATTTGTAACCGAGAACAGTAAATAGTTTCCAACACAGTTTGTGGTTCTGGCAAAGCTTCGGTAAACTCAAACGAATTCGGAGAAGTACTCGTATGTGGCTCTGGGAAATACAACAAGCTGACATATTCATACCTCTTTCAAGATAGAAAGATATCCTGCAAAAGTCGGAAGTCGGGGAGTCGGGGAAGTTGGAAAGTCAGGTCAAGACTTAGCGATAAGGCGGCGGCCCATTGTCGATTTAATAAAACCAAATGTTGTTTATATACTAAACTTCTGTATTTACGTTTAGTTTGGTGTATAATAAATGATTTACCTGTATAAAAAAAATTTAAAGTAAAATATATTTTTAGGGTTCCGTTCCTCAAAAGTAAAAAAAAAACCTTATAAAATCACTTCGTTGTCAGTCAATCTCTCTGTCTATCTGTCAAGTTGAAATTAAAACCAAATATGCATGTCTGCGGTCGTGAAGCTGAAAAAAAATCCAGCTTCTAACGAGTGAATAAGGTTACCGGAGGCCCTACCCTCTCCCCTATTCACGTCCTTCCCCTCTCCCCCCTCTCCTCCCCTCTAATCCCTCTCTTCCGTCTTCCCGCTTTCCCCCCTCACCCCCTCTTCCCCTATTCCCACCTTAAAGGACGGCAACGCACTTGTGACTCTTGGGTTACAGGTGCCTATGGGCGGCGGTAGTCATTTACCATCAGGTGACCCGTCTGCTCGTTTGCCCCCTATAACATAAAAAAAAAACTAATTATAAGATTTTTATTGCTGTAAAACAAAATCTGCAGTCTAGAAAAAAAAAAACCGGACAAGTGCGAATCTGACTAGCGCACCGAGGGTTCCGTAAGAAAACAAACTTGTATGTAGATAGTAAGTTCATCTGGTGAACCAATTCTCGAATTCTCTTTAAGCCCGTCTTTTTCTAAAGACGAACTTAACTTTGCAGTTTCAAAACTACTCTCTCATACATCGATGTACGACAAACTCAACTTTCCAACTGCAAAATAGAAGTTTGTAACTACAAAACTTTTTTTTAACAACAAATAACGGCTTTCAGATTTGTCCTTTACTTGTGTTGTCAGACCCTGCTTCTTACCAAATTTCATGATTCGAGGTCAATGGGAAATAGCCTATAGATTTTGATTTACCTACAAATGGAAATTTGCTGAAATCCAAGGCTTAAATGGCCATATCTTTTGATTGCGTTGACTTAGAAGCTGGATTTTTTTTCAGCTTCACGACCGCAGTCATGCATATTTGGTTTTTACGGAACCCTAAAAATATAGTTTACTTTAAATTTTTTTTATACAGGTAAATCATTTATTATACACCAAACTAAACGTAAATACAGAAGTTTAGTATATAAACAACATTTGGTTTTATTAAATCGACAATGGGCCGCCGCCTTATCGCTAAGTCTTGACCTGACTTTCCAACTTCCCCGACTCCCCGACTTCCGACTTTTGCAGGATATCTTTCTATCTTGAAAGAGGTATGAATATGTCAGCTTGTTGTATTTCCCAGAGCCACATACGAGTACTTCTCCGAATTCGTTTGAGTTTACCGAAGCTTTGCCAGAACCACAAACTGTGTTGGAAACTATTTACTGTTCTCGGTTACAAATGTTTTAGTATTCATCATTCGTTGAGTTACGTTCATTTTGAAGTATAAATATTAAAAAAAAATATATTAGATGAAAAAGCCGAGAACTAGAGAGGTCCAGTAAAAGAGACAAAATTACTAAAATTGTAAGTTTCTGTTAGGAGCAAAATCTACAGTTTTTATGATATGCTAGAAGGCAAGAAGAACCTGACGAAATCTAACAAAATGTGCGGCTATAAGAAGTTGAAAGAGCATGTTAAGGCTACGAGCTTCGACAGATATGACGGGTAAGAGAACAGAGTAAGAATGAAAAAGTCACGTTACTTCATCTTTCTTTTCAATTTAATGCATATTGTTTAAATGTTTGACATAACAATTTGTCAACGTAATAAACACTAATCAAAGCGTATCGATTGTGTAATTTCCCAAAGGGATTCCAAACATACCTGGTGATAACTTCCAACGGTAAGACTCGACTGGCTCTCAGCGTGGTTTCTTAAAGCAGTTAAGAGCTAAGAACACTCCCGTATAGTTTCAGCTTTGTAAAAAGCTTTGTAAGAATGAAAATCTCGTAACAATTTTACAATAGGTTGTGTCGAATTTTTATTTTAAATTTGTATAAATAAAAAACGGTTCTGTTGTATCCAAAATAATCAAGTGAAATAAAGACAAACTAAATACTCCTGTTGTGATCGTGTAATTCACGTGTTATCTTGTTACAGGTGTCCTAAGTAGGTACAAACCCAGTGTCAGTTCTGCGTACTTTTCTTATTGATCTATAATATGCTTAGAAAATGGCGGCGCTGCCAAGCCAAAATTATGATTTTAATTTATTATTTTATATTCGCTTTGTTTAAAGTTTGTTCACTTATCGATGAAATGTCACAACATTATCTTTTTATTTCGCTCTTGAATGGTTTGCACACGTTGCTATTATATATTATATTATATATTATATTATATTATATATTTTGTTAATAAAAAATTAAACACAAATTGCAATATTCGCAAATTGTGGGAAATTAACCAAAGTTAAAGTAAATGTAGTCAATTAAATGGAAAAAAGGCGTAAATGAGCATTTTTTAAATTTTTATTGTAAAGTTAAAAAATAATAATAATCTGTGTTTCCACCATTGACACGAATGAGACAATCGCAATCAAATCGAGATTTGGCATGCTTAAAATCAGTTTATCAAAATCACTTTGAAGAATGGCCGCCCACGTTCTTTCTAACAAGTCAAAAAAGTTATTGTACGGTGTGCACCGTATCTATACCCAGCAGTGCTCTTCTTTGGACCATATTCCTTGGATGCTAAATTGGGTTGAGGTCTGGCGATTTAGTAGGCCACGGCAGAATGTTGATGCGAGCATCGGCAAGAGTGCGTGTAACGACTCTAACCGTGTGCGGACGTGCATTGTCGTACATTAGTTGAAACGAATCACCCAATCGGCTTCGGAAAGGGATGATCACGTCTGAAACCATCCTCTCCGCATAAATCTGAGCATTGAGGTTGCCCAAACAAGATCGCTTCTTCCACCGATCCAAAAACTGGCCCAAACCATTATTGTCCCCCCTCCATATGAATGAACTTCCTGACAAAAGTTGATTTTCTATGTTTAATCAAAATTTAAAGAAAATTCTTTATTCAAATGGTGAAATTTACTAAAAAAACCAATAACCCTCCAAAACAGTTAAAATGATAATCCTCAATTGCGGTGATACCCTAAAGCGTACTTGATCCCTAGACACTTTTGTGGATACAGGTCAAGTTAATATAAAAAGCAAGATAAGTTAACCTCATTTAAATTTTGTGCTCCTGGTACTTCAATTCAAACTACAACTCCAACTCATGAAATTGTAAGTATACCGATCAAATCAAAGCCTTCTTGGCATGAGGGTTGGAGGGACGTGACGTCACTCGACACGTGGCACAACCCGTTAGCAAGTACCAAGGTCGTAGGGTTGAATTATAGATATCAACTTATATTGGTCTATCAATTAAATTCCATTACTGCCACTGTGAGCTGAACTTCTATTACAAGCGCTTTGTAATTCTAGTTTACAATTGAACGGATCTTATTGTACTGGTTATTCGCATATTATATAGGAAAGCTAATATAAATTGAGCTCCAGCTTTGATATCGCTTCGAATAACTTTTGCCTACTACGCAGGGGTCAAGATAAAGTAGTCCCTATAAAATTTGTTCAAAGACTATTGTAAAATGAAATTTGAGTTTTCAGCGCTCGAAGTAAGAACCATAAAATCAATTTATTTGTACGTACCCTTGAAATCATACAAATTTCACTTTCAAAGTTACCATTCAATATAGACTAGAACAAAACACATAATAATCAATTATAACTTGTCCCAAGCAAAAGGGTTCAGTCTTATTTGGATATTGTACACTAATGTAAGTTTTGTCATTATAGAATGACCTCTTTGAATTGTTACTAATTTGAACTAAAGCCAAGAGCTTACTGAAATGATTATGCGTTCAGTAGTCTAAGAGAGAGGTATAAGCATTTTGGCATATGTGTAAGAGAGAGCCATCCAGACTGAATGGCTCCGAAGTCTATTGTCTGATCGTACCGATTGTTTCAATTCACCACCTAGAAAGATCTTTGTACAAAAATATTAAGGCTCTGTCAATTATTCGTTGATGGGTGTCTGACAACGGTGTACAATTTAAATACTGAATCTCTGTACAAAATATGTTCACCTGTTCATCGCACTTAGTCATTTTTAACCGAATTCAAAAAAGGTTTAAAATTTTTTGGACGAATGGACGGATTTAAAAAAATCATTTTTTTTGAAAGGGTGTAGTCCCATTGTCACCATGTTTATTATATATTATGTACAATATTTGAGAAACCGAGACAACTCTTCAAATATCATTGAAATCGGTGGCAAACAAACACATATCTATTACGATTTGACTTTGAACACTAAACTGACTCACAGTGACATGCACAGTGACACACAGTAACATGACGCGCACAGTGTTAGATAGGCTTATGCTCTTTACTTTGCATATTATTATAATTGTTGAAGTTGTCTACTCCTATTTCTTTATCAGTTCGTAGAAATAACAATTACTGGCTAGCTTTTATCCAAGACCTGTGTACTTTACTATAACTACCTACATTTCTACATTTCTAATATTATCCCAACTCGTCCAACCGTTCCAACGTGAGAGAATAACAAACACACACACTTGCACACGATAACCTTACTTAGTTTCAACTTTGTATGTGATCACTGCTTCGCTCCTAAAGGCTGTGGCGTGATGTTGAGAATTAGGCTATGAAATGCTAACAGACGTTTTCAAATGTTAACGGTAGATCCAGATGTTAGCCTATTCAACCAAAAACAACCTCCATTGCTTTATTTTCAGTATCTTAGATATGAACACGTACATCATTGTAGTTGTATCGACGCTTGAGGCGACGCAACAGGTAGCGACTTGCTTGCTACAAACAAGGGGCCGTTGTTGTCTGTAAACTTGTACGAGCACAGATCTCGCTTGTAATAGCTGTATCAGAGAAGGTCCCTGGAGGTTAGAAAAGATAACGTGAAAGGGTACAATATTTTTTTCATATCAGTTAGTACAATCTCGAGTCAGTTCACTTCGAATTAACTTTCCATTGTCTGTCTATTTGATTACAATGGTTAGACTAGGCGGATGACTTCATAAGAGATTTGAAGACTTTAGACCATCACAATCAAAATCATTTCTTTGACATTTTGGAATGCCACACATAACATGGCTTTGATGCGTTCGTCCGTAATATCACACAAATGTAAGACTTGACGTGACTTCTAGATGAGTATAGTGCATCAGTGTCATATGTCAAATAAGAGTCGTATTATTGGCGTAGTACTTCTACTGAGCAGACGATCGCAACCAATATAATATATTAACTCTTCATTCTCGTAAAATGTCTGTTCCTGAGGGATGGAAATATTACTTTGATGCGCGCGAAGCCGCGGGCACATGCTAGTTGGCAATAATTATTCGCTGTCGTATCATTACCAATAAGCTACTTACTTACACACAGAATTAATAAGTTTAAAAGCTAGTAGAGTGGCGCCCCCTACCTGCAAAGCCCGCCTGCAATATGCGTGGAGCGCGCCACTTGACCCACTTCCGCACAAGCTCATGAATGGCTACGGCGGACTTGCTTCGCATTTGTACCAAACGTACATACATATTTGTATTGTAAACGAAGTTGTGTTCGTAAATAAATGTAATCAAATTTTGAGTCGCCCTCGTATTGGAAAATAAAAGCTCGTGTATATTTACGCCGGAACAAAACCGAACAAAACCGAACAAAACCGAACAAAACCGAGCCCAAATATTGTTCTAGCAACGAAAAAACAGCTTTACAAAATGTTAGAAACAGGTTTAGTAATATTTTAGGAGATAGAATATTTGAGTTTACGCGAAAAAATCAGGAACTAAAAAAATATTTTCTCGTCGAGGTGCACATTTTTAGGGTTCCGTACCCAAAGGGTAAAACGGGACTCTATTACTAAGACTTCGCTGTCCGTCCGTCTGTCACCAGGCTGTATCTCATGAACCGTGATAGTAAGATAGTTGAAATTTTCACAGATTATGTATTTCTGTTGCCGCTATAACAAGAAATACTAAAAAACAGCATAAAATAAATGTTTAAGGGGACTCCCATACAACAAACATGATTTTATTGCCGTCTTTATAGATAATGGTACGGAACCTTTCGTGCGCGAGTCCGACTCGCACTTGGCCGGTTTTTATTTAACAATATTTTATCAATTTTCATGTCAATGACTATTATTTTTTACACTTTCACATGGACGTGTCCAGACAAGTTCGGATATTCCAGCAACGCCCCTGGTGGTTAATATCTACGTGTTCGACATCGAACTTAAAACCATACAATTGCACCAGTGCAACGGATCTATATCTGTTGTCTCCTGGCTCGATAGATGGCATTGGCGGCAAATTAAATCACGGTATGGTTTCGTTCACATTGTATGTATAAATAATCAAACATTTTAAATATATGGAGGGAGCTTAGATTATATCTGCTGGCATTCAATAACACTGTAGTGACCTCTGTGGAAATATACGTGTTGTTACGAGAAGCCGAGTATTATTTGCATCGCTCATCAACCCGGTCCATATTCATGGTCCTTACGAGTCGGATCGGTTGAAGCGAGTTTTTGTAGTCATCGGTGGTGAGACGGCTATCGCCCGTCGCGTTAGGCATACTGAACAGTGGATCGCTGTTCAGAGCAATCCCCTACAGCGGGCATCAAGATTGGTGTGGAAGCTGAAGGAGGAACCGGAGTAAGCTACATCCTACTTGGCAAGTAGTAGTATAGCTGTGAGCGGACATCCGGAGGAACAACGCACGGGAGGCGCTAAGCAGATTTGGAAGTTCGCGGCCGCCCGGTAGGTGGCTCTACTGGAGGTGAAATTGCTTTGTGTGATAAAATATCAGTGCGGAAATAAAACTGTGAGTACTTTACCAACTTTATTATTCAGAAGAGCAACTTAGAACATTGATCTACAGTCGAAACTTAATTGAAATCAAGTGGAATTTGAACTTTAACGTAAAAAATTTATTTTGTTGTGTACTTTTCTAAGTGGTGTTGGGACTTGTATTATTTTAAGCGAAAGTTGGTTGTGACGGGGAACCTATGCCGGATTTTGGACCCAGCTAAATTAAAGTTAGACACTTAGAATATTTGGCTGTTAAAACTTTAGACATTAAAGAACTTAATTGGATTTAATAATATAGTTGTGGAAAGGTACTTTGACAAAAAGTTTGTTAAAGTTATAGATCTTTGAAGATTATAGTTTGTTTACTTATAAGTTTTCACTGTTTGTAATTGTTAAGAATGGAGTCATTTGAAAGTATACAGGAAGATATCAAAGATAAAATAGAAAAGGCTACTGTTAACTTTAAAAAATCTCCTAAGCAACGTTTAACTACTTCGTATATAGAAACGAGATTAGAAAACTTAGAACTGCAATGGACTTCATTTTATAGCAATCATAATAAAATAATACAAAGTGTGAAGAAGGCCGACCTTCAAAAATCGGATTATTATAAAAATTGTGTGTGTGATGTAGTTGAGGAACTTTATATAGATTTTAAGAGTATGTTAAAGGAAATGCTACTTAATATTAAAGGTACTTCAACTCAGTCTGAGTTGAAAGGTATGTTCTGTGGTCAGGAAGGAAAAATATTTAGTAAGGTAAAATTACCAGAAATAAAAATAGCTTCATTTTCAGGCAAATATTCAGAGTGGAGTACTTTCAGGGATTTATTTGTGGGTTTAGTTCATGACAACAAAAACATAGAGGACTCACAAAAGTTTTACTATTTAAAGGGGCATTTGACCGGTGAAGCCGAACAATTACTAAGAAATATAAAGGTTACATCTGATAATTTTAAAATTGCTTGGGATAAGTTGAATAATACTTACAATAATAAACGGTTTCTGTCAAATAATATATTAAAACGATTGTTAAATCAAAAGACTATATTACATGAATCTGCTTCTGAAATAAAGTCATTATTAAACACAACAACAGAATGCTTAGATTCAATAAAAAATCTAGGAGTAGACATTGCTTCGTGGGATATCCTTATTGTTCATGTGATTAGTCAAAAATTAGATAAAGAGACTCGCAAGGCCTGGGAGTTAAAGATATCAGCAGAGGGTAATGACGAATTGCCTAATTTATTACAATTCTTTGAGTACCTTAATAGTCGCTTTCGAGGGCTTGAAAGTTTAGAAGACACGCTTGATGGGCGCAGGAAAGAACGAATATCCAAAGAAACGCAATCTTTTCATGTTGTTAAAAATAAACAAGGTGCAACTTGTACATATTGTTCTGCAGATCACAAAATAACGACTTGTACGAAATTTGGCAAGCAGTCTAACGACCAACGACGTGACTTCGTTCGGGAAAAGGGTTTGTGTTTTATATGTCTTAATGGTAATCACGCTGCCAGGTTCTGCAAATCTTCGTTCAAATGCCAGGTGTGTAAACGCCGTCATCATACATTGTTACACCCTACGGGTGTTTCCGGCTTGGTTGATGAGACTACTAGTGCCACGAACGTGGATGCCTCCTCGACGAGGCTGGAGGGTGGTAAGGACACGGTGGTCCACGCGGAGAGATTAAGCCAGCAATTGGTCTCGCATCTTTCGACAGGGAACTGTAGAAAAACAGTATTATTAGCGACAGCCTTGGTAAAGGCTCAGTCGAAAGGTGGAAGTTATCTTGTTGTTAGGGCTTTATTAGATCAAGGGTCGCAGGGATCCTTTATAACCGAAGCAATGGTTCAGCATTTGGGTCTTAAAAAGTTTGCAACAAAAAACACTGTGTTAGGTGTAGGTGGGGATAAAAGTGTAACTTCTAAGTACACAGTCTCAGTAAATTTGAGGTCACGAAAGGATTCGGACCTGCATAAAAAAATTAATGCCTTTGTTCTAAAGTCAGTCACAGCTCTTCTCCCGGTTACAAGAGTAACCAGGGTAGAATGGGCAGACTTGGCTGAAGATGACTTGGCTGACCCGGAGTACTATAGGCCTAACAAAATAGATATTTTGTTAGGTGCTGAGGTTTACAGCCAAGTCATTCAAGAAGGCATTAAGAAGTACTCAAATGGTACATTGTTAGCCCAGGATACAGCCCTGGGGTGGATATTGTCGGGCGTATCTGAGGTAGATAATACATCCAATATTTATTCTCACATCACAGTAATGCATTCGTCACTTCAGGCGGACGATCTCCTGAAAAGGTTTTGGGAGTTAGAAAAGGAACCGTCGGAAGCCCAGAAAATGCTTACTGAGGAGGAACAACGATGTGAGGAATTATTCACAACAACCACGAAACGTGACGACAGGGGCAGGTATATAGTGCGTTTGCCATTTCGTGAGAATAACCTGATTGACCAGCATGGAGAGTCCAAGGCAATCGCTGTAAAAAGATTAACGGGATTAGAATCAAAGTTTAGCAAAAACATTCAATTAAAAAATGAGTATGTTTCAGTTATACAAGAATATTTAGATTTAAATCACATGAAAAAGGTAACAAAAAATGATTCAAATGACAAAACAGCCATTTACTTACCGCATCACGCTGTCATCCGAGAGGATAAGGTTACGACCAAAGTGCGGGTCGTATTTGATGCGTCCTGTAAAGGTTCCAACGGGATGTCACTGAATGACCATTTATTGGTAGGGCCAACGTTGCAGGCTGACCTACGTCATATAATTATGCGTTGGCGAAAACATCCAATTTGTCTAGTGGCTGACATAAAAGAAATGTATCGTCAAGTCTTAGTAGACAGGAAGGATTCAATATATCAGCGAATCGTCTGGAGGGAGAGCTGTGAAAAAGAAGTAGAAGAGTACGAGTTAATCACAGTAACCTTTGGTACTGCCTCAGCACCATACTTAGCAGTGAGGGCTCTGCATCAGGTAGCTTACGATGAGTGTCAGGGTGAACCAGAAATAGCGAAAATCATCTTAAATGATTTCTATATAGATGATTTTATGTCCGGAGCTGAAAATGTTGAAACGGGATACAGTATTTACACAAAAATCAATACAGTCCTATCGAAATGTGGGTTTAATTTGCACAAATGGGTTAGCAACAGTAAGGAGTTACTAGATAGAATAAAGGATGGGGAAAGGGATAAGGATGAACCTTTAAATATAGAAATGGACAATATTACGAAAATTTTGGGGCTTACCTGGAATTCCAGCGATGATTTTTTTCAGTATTCGGTTAAACTGCCGCTGGTGACTGAACCTGTAACAAAAAGAAAGATTATTTCTGATATTGCACGTTTATTTGACCCCTTGGGGTGGTTAGCACCAACCATAATCATATCAAAGGTGTTCATTCAAAGATTATGGTTGGCAGGTTTAGCATGGGATCAAGAAATTCCAACCAACTTACTAAATGAATGGGTTACTTACCGTACTGATTTAATTTCCTTGGTGAACGTGAAGATACCACGATGGTTATACACATGTTCCGATAATATAAAAACTGAATTACATGGATTTTCAGATGCCTCTAAAGTAGCATATGCAGCGGCAATCTACATTCGGGTAATAGACGATAAGGGTAATATCCATGTTGCTTTGGTAACGTCAAAAACTAAGGTAGCTCCAATTAAACAGGTATCCATCCCAAGATTGGAGCTTTGCGGTGCGGTACTTCTATCCAAACTAATTGTTGAAGTGGGTAGGGTTATGGATATACCAAAGGTAGACTGGCACACGTGGACGGATAGTGAAGTGGTTTTGGCTTGGCTTAGTAGCCATCCGAGCCGCTGGAAAACCTTTGTCGCCAATAGAGTGTCCCATATTTTAACCCTCTTGGACTCCCATCAATGGTCTCACGTACCATCTAAACACAATCCAGCTGACTGTGCATCTCGTGGTGTTTCACCTGCTGAACTTCAATCAACATCTATTTGGTGGGATGGTCCAGAATTCTTAAGGCAGCAAGTGATTGAGTATAAAAAGTCCAAGAATAACAGCACGGATTTGGAGGAAGTCAAGGTACACACAGTCACGATTGATCAGGGGTTTTGGAATCGCTTTTCATGTTTGTCTAAATTGCTTCGAGTGATGGCTTACTGTCGCAGGTTTATAAATCTTTGTAAGAGAGGATCAGCTAGACATTTTACAAGGTATCTCGTCAAAAAAGTCCTTTCTGACAAATCTTTTGATCGCGGACGGGCACCATAAAACCTTGCACGGTGGTCCCCAATTAATGGTCACATATTTACGTTCAAGGTATTGGGTTGTAGGGGTCAAGTTATTGGCTAAAAAATATGTGAGGAGTTGCGTGAGATGCATTCGCTATGCGGCCTCGACAAGAATGCAGCTTATGGGGCAACTGCCGTCAGCACGGGTTACGCCGAACAAGCCATTTTTATGCAGTGGCGTAGACTATGCGGGTCCCATAAATATAAGAATGTCTAAGGGTCGTGGTAATAAGTCATTTAAGGGATATATTGCTTTGTTCATATGCATGTCCACACGGGCGGTACACTTAGAAGCAGTAAGTGACTTAAGTACCAGAGGATTTTTGGCGGCTTTTAAGCGGTTTGTGGCAAGGCGAGGTCGAGTGGCTGAATTGTTTAGTGACAACGGCACCAACTTCGTAGGCGCGGCACGAGAGCTTCTTTATTTATATAATGAGGAGAGATCTGGTTTAAATGAGGAGCTAGCTGAATATCTCTCAAATAACGGAACTCAGTGGAGCTTTATTCCTCCTCATACACCTAATTTTGGGGGTCTTTGGGAGGCAGGGATAAAGTCGACTAAATTCCACCTTAAGAGAGTAATTGGAAACTCTACCCTGACTTTTGAGGAGATGGCTACCGTGTTAGCACAAATTGAGGCGTGCCTCAATTCAAGACCGTTGTCTTATGTGGAGGATCACGACAAATTGACGATCTTAACCCCGGGTCATTTTCTGGTCGGAGAGCCACTCATAATTGTTCCGGATTCGAATTATGAAAAATCTAACATTCATACCTTACCGAGATGGCAACTTCACCAGAGAATGACTCAGGATTTCTGGAGGAGGTGGTCGCAAGACTATCTAAATCAATTCTTGCAGCGGCATAAGTGGGCTTATCAAACCCCGGAACCAACCGTTGGTGATGTTGTGCTCGTTAAAGAGGATGATTTGCCGCCTGGCAAGTGGTTATTAGGAAGAATTGTCCAAAAGCATCCGGGTCCTGACAAAATCACTCGAGTCGTTACATTGCGTACTCAAAATTCTCTAATAAAACGACCTACCTCTAAATTGTGTATGGTGCCGGTCTCTAAGTGATATATATTTTATGTGTTAAGTAAGAATAAGTAAGAATATTTTTTGTGTTAAAACAAGGTTTTTTTTTGTATTTATGTTATATAGTGCTACTGCAGTTGTGAGAATTTGTATGGAATCCCCTCACCAATGACACACCTTAAAGTAATTTTAATTTAGTTTGGGTTTTAAGGTACGACAGTTGCATGGTGGGCGGTAGTAAAGAACATTTTCGTGATGTCCTTGGTGGGCGGTATGTTCGACATCGAACTTAAAACCATACCATTGCACCAGTGCAACGGATCTATATCTGTTGTCTCCTGGCTCGATAGATGGCATTGGCGGCAAATTAAATCACGGTATGGTTTCGTTCACATTGTATGTATAAATAATCAAACATTTTAAATATATGGAGGGAGCTTAGATTATATCTGCTGGCATTCAATAACACTGTAGTGACCTCTGTGGAAATATACGTGTTGTTACGAGAAGCCGAGTATTATTTGCATCGCTCATCAACCCGGTCCATATTCACTACGGGTCATTCACGTCAGCCCTCTCTCTTACGGGATATTCTTTTTAAAAGTCAACATTTTTCATGTTGCTCGGGAGTCTACGATCCTTAAATACGATACGATACGATACGACTATGAGTTTCTTAACGGGATCTCCCGTACGACCCTAAAACATAGCTATAATTCTACAATGCGTTTTATTTAGCACTAGTTTTACATTGCAATTAACTGAGATTTCGAGAAAAAACAAAACTCCTTATGGTGCTGACATCCTGGTAGATGCATGTGACAGACAACAAAGACAAAACTTTGGTAGCAACAAGTGTGCATCTACTAGGATATTCATATTCATAGTATTTACAGATTAATATTGAATTTGGTTACCTCAAAGTTGACCTTCCCGCTCTGCTTATGTTTAATAGTCTTGAACACGTAGTGCGCGTACTGCGTCGCGTCTGAAACAAACCACATACATTCGTTCATCACTCGCATCTATTGTGACCAACCTGAATTTTAAGGGTTGTAACGCACCCCTAGAATTGTAGAATTATAGAATTTAGAAAGTCAGCTAGAGGACGCGGCAGATAGACAATTAAAGTGATTTATCGATGGGATCAAGGAATTCTAATACAAAGGCGTGAGGAAGCACACGCGAAGGCGGTTGATCGTGTACTGATTGGAGTTTTGTAATAATTAGCGAATTAAGGTAAACACGCTTATCGGTAATAGTGTACGGTTTCATCGCACATGCTCCCGGGCCAAGAGATACAAAACAATTACACATCTTCTGGGATAACGCGACATTTCTTAAGAATAAATGATGTTGCTTATCCTGTTTGTAAATGTTGTATACAAACGGCACGCATTCATCTGAAACTTAAACTCCACTTTATTATGCATCTGCGAGAGTCGAAATTTGAATAGAGAATTTGCAAACTGCGCCTTTTTTAGTACGTATTATTTGTATTGCGTCTTCATTGCCATGTTGATGAAATAGTATCTAGAGAACTAATTATTATTAAAACATAAATATACCGGCTGGTCTCTCTCTGTTTCAACGTTTCATGATGATCGGTTTAATTAACAGACAGACGGACAGATAACAAGAGCAACTTTCGCATTTATAATATTAAGGTATAGATAACTAGCTGTTGCCCGCGACGCCATTCGCGTGGAAATTCAAATCTATCCCACTAATGCCTTCGATAAAAAAACTGGCAGTCGGAAGTGTCACGTTAGAAGTGAAAACACATGCACACATATATTTACGTATACACAGACACATCACGTCTATATGTCATCTGAGCGTGACGGTCACGCGAATTCAGTGCTTTTTCCCTATACCAAAAGTGCCCAATGTGCGCAAAGAAGTTTTCACTTCAAAAAGTGATGCCATCTACTCGTGACATCATCATAAGTACATACAGATTTCGGTATCCCTGGATATTTCGTGTCGTTAATTTTGTCACTACGTATTTAGTTCACAAGTTTGTTAAAGTAAATATGTAAGATAACAGTTCCACAAACAAATAAGTATATTGTATTCACTTTTAATAAACTAATTATATTTTTAAAGATGAATTAATTAACGAGCTGTCAAAACTCAATGTTTAGATTAGCGCCCTCTAGTGGATCTATATTTGTATTATTAGCGTGACGGTAACGTGTTCAGTGCTTTTCAGTATCAAAAAATGTTTTATAAATTGTTAGGAGCAAGGAGTATCATTGTTGCGATTTACTAGTTTGAGATAGAGAACTAACTATCCTCATTACCTCCGAGAGGGAAGAACTGTGAGAAGATATTCTTAAAGGCCTCTTCGTCCACCACGCCCGACGGGCACTCCTGAAACAAATAATAATATCTACATTACCTACTCAACTCTCTGGAACAAACATTAGAACTGGAACCATTTTATATTTTTTTATAATTGCTATAGCCCAGGCTGGCTATAAACTGTTGTTTTTGAGGAAGAGGAGGTAGGGTACAGCAGACTCCCGCTCGAAAGTTAAGAGCAATGTTTTAATTCCGGTGGTAAGTAGGTTGAGTAACAGCGGCGTAAGAACTTTCATTGCGCGACACAGGCTCAGTAGTAGCTATGTAGTTAGGCTTGTCACCGGTAGATGGGGCTTTAGTAAGTATTGAAGCATGACTGTACGTTACGAACCTGTTTGAACCCCCGGTACATGAGTTTGATCTCGTGCGCGCTGAACCTGGTGACCTGCGCGAGCGCGCCGGGCGGCTCCGGCCTGTGTCGCACCGGCACCCCCGCGACCACCTCCTCGCATTCCTCCTCTGTCAACAATGCGACATCATGTCAATAAATGTTACGTTTTTAAAGACTTTAAATAAAAGGAAGTAACGTGTTTTTTTGGGTTTAAATTATTTACCGAGAACAATAATAAATTGTGACTCTTGAGTTGCAGGTGTCCATGGGCGACGGTATTCACTTACCATAAGGTGACCAGTCTGCTCGTTTGCCCCGTATAATAGAAAAAAAAAATGAACGACAAAATTTAGACAAACTTTTAAAAAAGGGAGGTGTTTGTTCGTTCCCAGCAGCGCTTAACAGCATTGAAATTGTTAAAGTTGTACGCGGTTACGTTAGATCTCGAACAATAGTTTCAAAGTTATTTTGAGTTTTTCTACATAGTACTGGATACATTTTTGGTGTCAAACATTTTTCTATCTAGACCCAAAATAAGCATACCTTGTACTATGGCTTCTCGAACAGGGATATACTCGTACATACCAACCGACCGTCAACCGGGTATTTTGGGAATTAAATGGGAAAAAGGAAAGACAATGGAAGTAAAGAGATACCTATTGCATATACGAACAGGTTGGAGAGAGTCAGCGATAGCTCGAGCGAGTCACTCGAGTGTACCCGGCACCTCTACCAATATCAGTAAATGCATACATATTACTGATTAATAGAAGCTCAAAGATCAATGCACATAAACATATTACACATGGATTAAGCGGGATTCGAACCAGTGACGTCTGACATTGCATGCAGTCAATGTTCTAAAGCCGCGGAACATACTTTAGCCATCGTCGATATGAAGCCCGTATGAGAAGTTTATACAACGTTTAACAATGAGCATAAACAATGTTAACTCACTCTCGGCTGACCTTTCTAAATACAATTAGTTTCCTCCCCGCTGTCGTACTTGAGGCCGCATTCCTACACAGTAGTTGAATGTCACGCCGAGCATTTGTTCGGAGAGGGCTCACCAGAGCAGCGACGTCGTCCCTCATTTCTTACATGTAATTAACGCTAGAGGTCAGCACTGTACGTTACGTAACTTTTGAGACTGAACGAAGTTCTTCTAAAAGAAATCTGAAAGGTTTCTGCAATAACTAGGTATGTTAAGTTAGTATTTTTAGCACATTTTATTAGCTCCATTTGTAACTAACTATGACAAATTGGAAGTTAAATTTAACCTAGGGATACGTGGAAATGAAATTCCATTTACCAGCGACGGTTTGGTAGGGGAGAGTGGAAATGAAATTCCATTTATCAGCGACGACGGTTTGGTAGGGGAGAGTGGAAATGAAATTCCACTTGGCCCGAACAGGAGTGTTTATACCGACATAAAATTTGAATTTCCAATAATTCTGAAATCAATATTAGTAATTTCTATTATATTATTTTATATTGTCTCTTGAGAAAGGTTAAAACGTCATATTATTATATGAGAATTCACTTCACAATATTTTATTCAATCTTTGTTGTTTTGACAGGTTGACAGGTTGGTATTTTATTAATTATTAAAAAAAACATAGAGCTCATAAAATTACATATAATTTGTAGTGTTTTTCTTAATTAACTAGTTATCATACCAGATCACATCCATTATCCATAACCGTTATCGTGTAAAAAGCTCCCTCTCTTACTGCTAATAAGTGTCATGCGGCTCTTCCAATCCACACAAAATCATCTTACATTTATATTTTTAAGAAAAAATTATAATTTTCCTTTAGAGCGTCCTCGCTAGATCTCATTTGAGATACGGTTTTGTTGCGGCGCACACATAACGCCATCTTGTGAGATAAAATCAAAGGCTAAACAGAAGATGGTTCTTTGTGTATCATTCATTCATTAATTATCCGGAAAATCTTAAGAACACTTAAACTGTGTTGGAACTTGACATTTTATATTTTTAAAATCTTTTCAAAATAAGCCTCTCTCCTAACGATAAACCAGACTTACAATATGTATATATATATATATATATTTATTGGATATGATAGGGGCAAACGAGCAGACGGGTCACCTGATGGTAAGTCACTACCGCCGCCCATGGGCAGCTGCAACTCAAGAGTCACAAGTGCTTTGCCGGCCTTTAAGGTGGGAGTAGGAGAAGGAGGAGAGGGGGAGAGGGAGTGATTCAAGGAGAGGAGAAGGGGAGGAGAAGGGGAAGAGAGGAAAGGGTTAGGGCCTCCGGTAACCTCACTCGCTCGGCGAAAAGCAATGCAACAGTGCTTCACTGCCGGTTTTCTGTGAGGTCGTGGTATCACTCAGGTCGAGCCGGCCCATACGTGCCGAAGCATGGCTCTCCCACGTCCAATATATAGTATGTTTATTTCTAATTAGTTTAACGTGCCCATGACTTTGCCTCAAATGTTTCTCTGCTATCCCCTATTCACTCATAGGTTTACTGGAAGAAGACTCAGGTTTAAGCTACGCTCGCCTTTGTACATACCATTTCCTTGTTTTTAAGATATGTAATCTACATCTAGTGTTGTGAATCAGTTAGTAAGATAACGAAATAGGTACTGAATTCGTGAACATGTAAAAACTTAAACTAAACTAAAGAAGAATAATTTTAGTTAGCTGTGGATCACGACGAAATGCTTTTGTCAGATTATAGCAATTATATCAATGATGTGTAAATAATTAAAAAAAAAAAAATATATATTTTGGTTTATTGGTACATAGGGTAAAACAATTGGGTGTCCCTAATGTTACAGGTAATGCCAGGGAGATATCAAACCCTTTCATATTGACAATGTCAAGCTTAAGAGGCTTAAGGTCACAGTGGGAGAGCCATACATCGGCACGTATGGGCCGAATCGACCGGAGCGATAGCACGGCCTTACAGAAAACCGGCAGTGAAGCAACGTTGCATTGCTTCACTGGATCGCCTGTTGTTCAATATGCGGGAAAGTCTGCCCTACCTGAGATTTTAGTCGGTTCCCGTTCGAGACACATGTACAATATGTGAAACCTGTCTTAAATGATTACCATAGCTGTTACCCACGTGCGATTCACAATCCATTACCGTTTAGTTCGGGTATGCGTCAGCTAGATGGCATCAGTTGTTCAACGTATGCAGTGTCATCACAAAGCTAACGGACAAGCCCCACAGGCGTCCATTCGGCTGGCTGACACACAAGTGTGCCATTTCCTGCTCGTCCAACGTCACTGTACGTCATGGATGGACGCATCAAATCTCAGCACACAACAACAGAGAACAAAAGGAAAATCAAAGGAAACTAAATGGGAAGAAGAATGTCGGTGTTGTCCAGAAGAAATAACACCAGGCTAATTAAATAATAATCTATAATTTAAACTGTACCAGATACTTATATGCCTCGTGGTCGTTCTTCGACCACACTCGTAAGTTATTAAGTTTGTAAAGTTTTGATTTATTTCAATGATAATGTTTGTGTGTGTTTATGAAATGACCGAAATCGGACTATCCTGTAAAAAAATGTATGTGTCGTATATAAAAAACCGTAACAAACATTCAACCAGCTTACAGGTTGATTGTTGAACACAGAGTCGCACAGAGTCGCCGAGAGTATTACTTGAAGAACAGAAACTTGAAAGGTTACAGAACACATACCGTAAAAAATATATTAAAAAATATAAATATCTATATTTTCTAATACAATATAAATATACTAAAACATCCTACTAGTCCTACTAATATTATAAACGTGAAAGTTTGTGAGGATGTATGGATGTATGGATGTTTGTTACTCTTTAACGCAAAAAGTACTGTATGGATTTTAATGAAACTTTACAATAATATAGCTTATATATCAAAATAAAAGGCTATAATTTATGAAGATATTGTGTATATTGGCCAATATATAACGATAAGTGTTAAGTAAGTCGGAAAAAAATCTGTCATCTGCGAGCTATTCTGGCTTGCGGTGGGAAAACTGTAAGAGTTACACGAATATAATGTACGGTGGGATTGTTTCTCCTAAAAAGTTCTACAAAAAAGTCCGCGACAGTATATGTCTATCTTTTATGTGTAAGCCATTATTACCAAAATAGTGAACCATAAATACAATAAAATTTGATTTTTTATTTCCAATTCACATTTAGCAGTAACAAATTGATTTTTATCAAAATAAATACTTTTATCGCTTCTGATATTCAAAGTAGATAAACTTTGCCTTTTCAAGTACGTAATTTGGTCAAATATTTTAAAAGTTACGACGATATATAATTAATATAAAATTGTGCGGCGCGGTGGAGGGGGGGACATCGCTCATCACCGCGTGATGTGAGCCACCCGAGTCCCGAACGCGGGCAGGCAGACGCGTGAGGGCAGACGTTCTTGACGGTTGTGTCCGTAATAGGAATTTTCAAGACACTAGCGATTTGTTTAAAGGCTCTGTATACATACATTTATATAACACATTTTACATATATAACACTCTGTATACATACATTTTGTCTGGCCTGTTGGTCTAGTGGTTAGTGACCCTGACTGCTGAGCCAGAGGTCGTGGGTTCGATTCCCACCTGAGTGTGGGTGTTCTTTGTGTCCGTTGTTTGTGAAGTCCCCCGCGACACAGGAGTAATTCCTAATGCGGGGAGTTGTCTTTTTAAATAATAAAAAAAAAAAATAATAATAATAACACTAGCAATCCGCCCCGGCTTCGCACGGGTACACATTATACACCTAAACCTTCCTCATGAATCACTGTCTATTAGTGAAAACCGCATGAAAATCCGTTTAGTATTTTTTAGTTTATCGCAAACAGACAGACAGACAGACAAATGTAGCGGGGGACTTTTTATATTTTATAATATGTAGTGATATTGAATGTGAAAAAAAATTGAAAGTTTGTGAGGAGGTTCGGATGTTTTTTACTCTTTCACGCAAAAACTACTGAACCGATTGCGATGATACTTCGTATGTAGATAGCTGGAGACCTGGATTAACACATAGGCTACTTTTATCCCGATATTCCCATGGCATCTGAGTTAGGCGGGTGAAACCGCGGGGCACAGCTAGTACGTAATATGTCGTGTAAACAGTTGCTATATATGTACTTCAGTGATGTAATCAAATCTACACCACCTGCCAGTCGGACCCAAAATATACAAACAAATGTAGAAACAAACCGGACAAGTGCGAGTCTAAGTCGCGCACCGAGGGTTCCGTAAGAAAACTAACTTGTATACGTCCATCTCAGGAATCAATTCTCGAAGACTTTTGCCCGTCTTTTTCGAAAGAGAAACGTAACTTTGCAGTTGCGGTGTTCGACAAAGTGAACAATCCAACCGCAAAATACAAGTTTGTAATCACAACAACTTTGTTTTATGTGATTTACCAATAAATTAACGACTTTCGGGTTTTTTCCTTTACTTGTACTGTCAGACCTTGCTTCTTACCAAATTTCATGATTATAAGTAAATGGGAAGTACCCTATAGGTTTTTGACCCAAAACCTTATGTACCTTAGGTACTTCCGGTTGACCTAGAATTGTCAATTTCGGTTAAAAGCAAGGTAAAGGGAAAGCAGCACAAGTAAAAGGAAAATTTGAAGAATAAGATAAATAGAGAGTGATCTTATTAGGGTTTCTTTTTTAGACTTTGATATACGGAACCCTAAAAAAAAACAGTTCAAATTAGCAGGCATATTGTCATTATAATTGTCAATAAATGATAATGACAACTTAAATAATATAAAGAATTCATCTGTTGAATTGTTGTCATTTCATCCTGTTTCATACATTTGTTTTTTTATGTAGGAGTTTCGCAAGGCTGGTACCGGCCCTTAATACCAATAAGAACGCTATTATACGTGTAATAAAATGAATACTTAACCCAGTGTGTTGTTTATAAAGGCCACGCGCCACGGTGCGGATGTGACGCACACAAAAGGCTCTGCGACGTGACACACGTCACTTCAGTGTCACTCACTCGCGACGAGATCAAAAGAATTCACGTGAAAAGGAAACTAAACATGGCTACAACGCTACGGCACGGAACTATAGTGTACCGGATTCTTACAGATTCTATAATATAACTTATATACATATATATAGGTACAATTTAAAAATTTTACTTTATAAATAAGAGAAGGAGAGAGAAATGGTACCTAACCGAGTAGGATAGCACATTACAAAGTTAAGTAATACTAGCCCGCTCAGTCTGAGGATGGGTGACTATTCTTAACACATTGAGACCCCTTCGTGCCTCGGAGAGCATCTGTGGCATTCATTACGGGTAGTAGCCCTAAATAGTCCAACCATCTGGTCTAACTACAAAACTTCGATATCACCTTGTGGGTTGTGGAGGTCCGATGGCTAATGAGCGAGTGGTTACGGGTTCGAACTGCACTCACTCCTTTTTTTTTTTTTTTGTGCGTGTGGAAACCCACTCGGGCTGTCACCCCACCGGGGTTTACGATGGGGCGGTGTGTCGGAATCGAACCGACTAAAACCACACGGTGTGCCGTACTGCGCCTTAAATAGGAGGGATCCGGGAACAGCTTTTATTAAGACATCCGGAACCCTCCTAGCGCCTGCCCGCAAAAGCGCGGGCACCACCTTCGGGTAAAAAAAAAAAAAAACCTCTCAATTAGGCGACGTCCAGGCACACGCGGACGCCGCCTCCTCGCGGGGGGCTACTATAGCGGGTGAAGGGGAAAACCCGTCAAGTCCACCCGCGGCCACACTCAGGGCGGCATGAGGCGCTGGTAAGCGCGCCTCTGCCGCTCGGTTCGCCGGCGGCGAATTAGGTCCGAGTGGAGGTCGTCCTCCCGAACCCTTTCCGCCGCCTCCTTCTGCGAGATGACTTCCTCACAGAAGGTTGCGACCGCTGTAAATGTCCTGTCGCTACCGGCCATGGAGCGTATGACAGCCGGTAGCGACAGATCCACTCCGATGACTGCAGTGAGGGCCCGACGCTGCGTCGCCCAACTGGGGCAAACCGCCAGCGTGTGCTGAGCCGAGTCCTCACTGCAGTCGCAGTGGTGACAAGCGGGACTCAATTCCCTCCTAGTGACCGAGTGCAGGTACTTCCCGAAGCAGCCGTGCCCGGAAAGAACCTGCGTCAGTCGGAAGGAATGGGTCCCGTGCTGCAGCCCTGCCCACTCGACGATGACCGGAGCCTCCAGCCGGGACGACCAACGAGCCATGGAACTGCACCCACTCCTAGCACGAGCTTCGAGGTTGTAGTCACGAGTGTAACTAGTTTCACACAAATATAATGATTGGATCTTTCTTTACAATTCAACCTATTTTTGGAACGAAGTTCCTTGTCGGACGTTACAGTTCAGACGCTCGGCTGATAGGGCTAGGCGAGAAAAGTGTTGGCGTAACGAAAAATGCTGACCGCGAATTGATTTTTTATTTACACCATCTGTGGGTTCTATGCGATACTAATGTAATTTGATGTTGGTTGTATACTAATTATCCATGTGTTAGTTCGGGCAACCTTCACAGATCGCGCAATTTTAATTTCGAGTTTTACAATATTCATTATATTTTGATACAATTTATTCAATCCATTAATATGTATATACAGGCTGTTACAGAAAGGTGTGGTCAAATTGTAGGGTCGTAGAGTAGACCGCTAACCGCTAACGTTTAACGTTGCGCTAACAATTTAATGAAAATTTGTGACTTTTAATATAGAAATTTTATTTTGAAACTGAAAAATTAAACTTGAAAAATGTCCGATAAAGCTAACATTTCGTATGAGAGAGTGCTGACATTAATGAAACTATAGGTATTAGAAACCAAGGATGTAGATGGAATGTCCAGATTTTTCTGAAAATGTCTGCATAAAAAAATAAAAATACAAAATCATTGAAATTGACATGAAAATTTATAATGTGTTGTTTAGAAATGTGCACCTACACTACGAAAAGCATTTTTAAATAAAAAAATATCCTTTTTTTTAACCCTTTTTTTCAAGCTAAATCAACTATTTGTCGGCTACACATAAAGCACCTACCATTTGACCACACCTTTCTGTAACACTCTGTATATAGCGAAAGGCACTTACTTCCAACCGGATGTCGCCACGCCATGGTGTAGGCACCTCACGCGTCTTTTTGTTATTCTATATGACCAATTTGCGACGTCTGTCAATAATTGTTGTACACATGTAACCAAGTATTAGCTGATATACATGTTTTGATACGATACGCGCACGCTGAATTTATTTACACACGCCCGTACATCCCGGACGGATGCACAGAGCTGTATAGACGGAACAGTAAACATACAAGCATAAATTGAAAATTTAAAATCCTCCTGAAGCGAAAACAATTTCAACGATTAGAGAAGAGCTGATGATCTTCGAACGGCGGAACAGACTTCAGTGAATGATAGCTAAGAACACTCTCAATCTAGTCTCCTTTCAACAAAATAACTAATTCGAAATCGGTTGTTCTGTTAAAGATCGAGCTATGATGCCACAGACAGACACACAAATACACGCGTTAAACTTATAACACCCCTCCTTTTTGCGTCTATAAAAAAACGTGATTGGTTATTATCGAGGTCAAAATGATGTGATACAAGGAGTATCCAATAGCGCTTGAGTAAGACGACTTATCTAGACTCCTGAAGAACAGAAAAACTCTAAAATATTTTTTATTTTTTTCTCCCAGAGAGTGAATATTTCAAGAAATTATTTTACCCACAAATGTGAGGAGACAACAGCAACACAATAGCTAAAGCTAAGGACTATAGCATAACAACCTCATCGGTTATTTGATTGAACATTCGAATGTCATTTGATAACATTTTACAGTAAAATTTGACATTTAACATAAGGTCTGTCTGTTAACTGATCCGATGATCAAATCAAAGTCCCTGATCATGCTTTCAGCAACATAATCAGTCCCCCGCCGCGTCTGTCTGTCTGTCTGTTCGTGATAAACTGAAAAACTATTGAACGGATTTTCCGGTTTTCACTAATAGACATAGTGATTCATGACTAAGGTTTAGGTGTATAATTTGTTAAGATTTTGTGTACATTTATTGAAATATGTTGGTAATTGTTGAAGATGTCTCTGCTACTCGTGCGAAGCCGGGGCGGGTTGCTAGTACATTATTGACTTGAAAGCGAAACAGACAGACAGGCACAGTTACTTTGGCATTTATAATATTACTAGCTGGTGTCCGCGACTACGTCAGCGCGGGATTTGTCCCATACTCCGGATGTCTTAATAAAAGCGGTTCCCGGATCCTTCCTATTTCAGGCGCAGAATGGCACACCGTGTGGTTTTAGTCGGTTCGATTCCGACACATCGCTCCACCGAAAACCCCGGTGGGGTGAAGGCCCGAGGAGGTTGCACACGCACATAAAAAAGGGTTTGTTCCATACAAACTTCCATCCCCTGTTTTATCACTTTTACCCCCTCTAAGTTTTATTTACAAATAGTTAGATATGGTCCTTCTCCGAGATCCGATCTAACTCTATGCTAAAATTAATCGAAATTAGTTTAGCAGTTTAGGCATGAAAATGTAACAAAGAGACAGACTGAGTTACTTCTGCATTCATAATATTAGTATAGATATAACCAGATACTTGTGTAGAAACACAACACGTCTCTTGCAGCACTTATAGCAAAATATATTATTACTTGGATCTGACAGCTTTCATCAACTTTGAAATTACTTCAGGACTCCATTGTGTACAGTATGAAGTATTTATTTATTTCATAATAAATATAATTGAGCTGACTTTGAAGAAACGAACAAAGGGTCAGATGTCGACCATATTTTATTAAAAAATATATTTAATGAACAGTTGACGAATCCTCATTGAATACTAAGGAGTATTCAAGAAATTTATTTTGACATAATTATTATGCAGGGTGTATTTGAAAAAGGCACACTTATTTAAATCACCGAAAGGGCATGACTCTTAGTTGCAACAAGAGTTTTTGAGAAAAAATACTGTCAAGGTATTTTTGCCTCCGTTTTGGAAAAGAACCCCCCGCCGCGGTGGATTTGCTCGGAGGATTATAGTGGTATAGACCGTTTTTCATAAAAGTAGGTGGAATGCGTAAGGTTAAACATTTTAAATCGTACATATTTTTTAATTTCGTACACGTTGTACCCTATTGGACTACGTATCAGAAAATATATAGAAATTGTAAAATGAATAATGATAGGGTGATAAGTATACGTACTTATCACCACCACTGTATGAAGTGAAGTGACAGTGACAGCGTTTGTTTCTCCCATCTCCGTGATTTCCATAATGCTTTAGCAAGCCTATTGTAAAATTAAAAACAAAAAACAGTTTAGAAAAGCTAAAAAATCGGGTTTATTAACGAATCAAATAAAAAAGTAAAAACTCCTGGCTCTGTCATCAGTCTGTCGTTACTAAAGCCAATTAGTTGGACTCGTCAAAACGAATCATATGAGACCACCCTCGAGGGGTTTCATAGTAGACACTTGAGAGTATCCCCTATCCACCTTCTGGTTCTATCATCAGATCAGCTCTAAGATGCCAAAAGTATTGTCATCGGAACTACACATACATACAAAGTTTGTTTACATAATACGTTAGTCAGCTAGTTAGTAAGTTAGTGAGCTAGTCAGTAAGTTAGTGAGCTAGTTAGTAAGTTAGTGAGCTAGTTAGTAAGTTAGTGAGCTAGTTAGTTAAAAGGGAAGCTAAAAAGCATGTTAAAAACAGAATATTTTACTTGACCGTGTCTTAATTAATTGATAATATACGAATTTGTAAATGATTTTTATACATCGTCTATTCTCTCATACACATATGATTAAAACCACTTATCTTTAATTAATCTGAAAACAACTCACCAACTCACGAAAGTTTTCATTACAGGAATACAGTAATTATCTGCCTTTTTCTATTAACTTAAGGTCGACATGAACTAAAATCAAGTATCGATAACCACGTCCAGGCTTAATATTATTAGATGATAACGGTCTCTTAATAATAAGGGACGCTTAGATTACAATCAGATACGACGACAATGAACGGAAGGCATCGATTGCAATCTATTCACGTCTAATCAATACAGCTCTTATCTTCATTTGGGGCAGGTCCTTATCGTTTATGGACGCCTGGTAGCCTTGAAGAGATAATAAAGATATATCGTGTATTTAATTTTGACATTTGGGATAGAAACAACCAGCCAAGTGACTGTCAGAATCGCACACGAAGGGTTCCGTACCATCGTCGAACAAAATATTAAGATCGAGTAAAAATGGTAAAAAAAAAACACGTTTCTGGTACGTAGTCTTTATTTTTTTTTATTATTTGTCGTTATAGCGGCAACAGAAAAAAAAATACACATTTTGTGAAAATTTAAACTGTCTATCTGTGATGTACAGCATAAGGTACAGCCCGCTGACAGATAGACAGACGGAGGCTTAGTAATAGGGTCCCGTCGGTGACCCTTTGGGTTGGATACGGAATCCTAAAAAGAAAAGGTGTTAGATGATGTGGTGCTTGACACTGACCCGTCTGACACGGCAGGTCACTTCAGTCCTTGACAAAGGGCCTGTTGGAGCTGAAACTAGCAGGCCTTAACAAATACACAAATAACTTTCTAAAATATAACTTTCAATAAATATCAATATCACGGAAGTAAGTTGTTTTCTAAGACGAAAAGGAAATAGTTTTCAGAGTGCACCATTCAGATATGCAATGTTAAACCTCACAGCATTTTATATGCTCCTGGTACGAGCGACCGCAGAGGCAAAGGAACGCTACCACTTACGTACAAAGCAGTTGTAAAGAAAATGGTTTCAAAGCGCTTCCCGTAGCAGCTCGCTCTGAATACGTTGGCTCGGGGCCCGTATAAACTCGCATTCAAAGATGGCGTATTCAGGCACTGCAGTTCACACTAACATCTTTGTTAGTTATAACTAACTTTTACCAGAACCCTGCTGCCGACTTGTTGTGTATAAACACACACATACATACATACATGTATATGATACGGGTCTAGCAATATCGAGTGTTTGTTTGAAAAATATTTCCGTCATGTAGGGACCCGATTTTATTAGATTACTAGCAGTTCCCGCGCGTCTTCGCTCGCGTGTACATACATACTATATTTGTGTCGCGTAACATCAAATGTGGGTAAATCCATAAAATAAAATATTTGACTTTTTGGTACGCCGAGATTGCTGAAAAAGAATGTTTTTTACCTATCTTATAACATAAAGCTAAATCCCTTTAAATTTGAAGAAAAATGCAAATAAAATGTACAAATTATATCAAACAAAGTCAAATCCATTCTGACTGTTTTACTTATTGAAGGTAAATTCCATTTGAACCAGTGAGCAAGCTCCACTTATGCAACATGGCCGTCATTTGACTTGGACAAGTCAAAAGTTTTTCGTCGCATCTCCCGGTTTTTACGTGTTTAATTAGATTTACAGTGAATTTAATGGATAACTTTATAAAAATTGTATCCCCAATTAAAGCCAGGAAGCAACCTAATATAAAAACAGTAGAGAAGAGGCAGGAAAGAGCAAAAAAACTGTAAGTACAGGACAACTATGTTTTACGTTGATTCAGATTATGACATGACGAACACCCGAGGCACCCTAGGGTTGTACGTTCACAATGATTATTTTATTTATTTATCAAAATGTTACAAATGTGGGTGATCTATTTATCTACATTATGTTGAAGTAAATAAATATTTTACGGTAATTTGTTTTTTTCATATTTCAATCCAGCTGAACTCCCTAGTTCCAGAACAAGAAGCTAAGTTGGTTGATGTCCGCAAATTGCTTGAAACTCACTTTGGTGTAAAATGGCCATTATTGGAGGAATTACAATTTTACAAAACAGTGTACTGCTTGTGTATTATTTACTAGCTTTCCGCAATCCACGTTGGATGAAGGGTCTCGATCTGCGATATGAAATGTTGCGCGTAAGCATTGTGTTCGATCAAAACCTATGCCGAGCCATAATATAAAGCGCTCTTTTGACATACCTGAGCGTAAAATGTAACAAAGATTTATTTATTTCCAAACCTAGGTAAATCCGATTCAATTTTATCATACATAGTTAACTCCTCGCCTCGTTTTTTCAATAATGGCTAAATCCCACCCTGTTTTAACAAACAAGGGTACTCCAAAGTAAATACGCATTTTTTTTGTTTTCTGGGATGAGTTTCTATATTTTGATTGCAGAATTCAATTATTTACTATATATTTCCTCAAATAAAGTTTAATTTTTCCCATAAAAGTCTAAATCATGATAAGAATTAATTTTTTGCCTATATCTCACAATGACATAAAATGGATTTAACCACGTTTGAAGTTACGCGACAGATTTCTAATCTAATTCTTTATTCAAAATAAAAGTTGCCTAAGTTACTCCTTATAACATCAGCTATCTGCTAGTGAAAGTTCGGTGGACCCGTTCCGGAGCCTAGCCGGAACAAACAAACAGACAGACGAAAATTTAAAAAACTGATGTTTAGGCATAGGTGTCGTGAAAAGCACTGTATGAGCTTAAAAAACTATGATTTTAGACATTACAAACATACACTTTAATTTTATTTATTTGTATTGATGAGTAGTCCGAGCTGGTGATATATCTCTTACCCGAGCCACCCCAAGCATAAGTTGCAAAATCTTTTCCAAGTCGGTGAAAATTAACAGTAGAGTATAAAAAAGTAGGCAAGACATTTTGTATCTCTAGGACTTACTGAGTCCCAGGAAACTTTGCCCAGAATAAATAGCGTGATTATTTTAAACGGAGTACTAGGATTACATGGCTCTAGGGGAGATCGCGTGCGGTCTTCAAATGGCCGCTGTCACTTAAATGAGCTTACGGGATAAATCCTTAAACTCCTTTTAGTTTTGTCTGTGATGGCGGAAGGAATTAACGTTTCTGAAATAAATATGGTGGATTTTATATTTTAGTGATGTGTATTTATCTTCTATCTATGTATACTAGTAAAATAACGCTAAAGAGTTTTTTGTTTGATACTTTGTTTATGATTGATTATATATTAATCAAACATTCGTTCGTTCGTACACCAGCGCCGGATAAAACAAAATAATAAGTAATAATATTTAGACAAATATGGCTGAATGAGTGATGTACAAATCGCACTGCCGCGCCCCGCCCACCCATCCATCTTGTGTCACATTACCGCTGGCGTTCACCCGTCCAGACAATGTGAAGAGACCTTAATGTGTTCATCAATAACACTCGTCAGCTGCCAATAATACGCTTCGTTTTGACTTCTCAGCATATTTTTTGCTGAAATATATTTAAATAGTATTCTCGTAAGCTTACAATTTTCACATATACGCTTATATTGAGGCAAATGTGAGGGTTTAAGAAGGGGGTCTCCACGTCTTACACACTCACATTTGCCAACTATCATTTAGCCCCACTCACGTTATTGGGGCGAGCCTATTGACGTCACCGGGTAAAAAAAAGTTTGGGAATTAAAGATGGGAAAATTGGGAGCATATTGAAAGGGAAAGGGAAGGTAGGAAGGGAAGGTGATACCTATTCACTAAGTGAAGATTGTTATTGTAGGTTACCGTAGTCTGTGTACAACACCAGGGGAAATATCTCCCTCCTTCCGATTTAAAGAGGCGCACGCGGAACACGTCGCGCCACCATCTCAGGCTTGCTTCTACTGGGGTAACGGGCAGCCTTACCCGTAACCCCCAGGCCAGCGCTCATGGAGGCCGGAGATCATTCTGCGCTCTCCGGCGCCTGGTGCCTCTTCTTTGGGACGGGAGAGTACCAGTCCTCTAGGGAATTATGCCCTAAATATTGCCAAGAAAACTTTATGGTTTACCCTCAACAACAGAAACATCAGTGCTTCCTCTTGTTTTTAGGAAGATATTTCTGCTGGTTCTCCCGTCTGCTACTTTTTTTGAAAGCAGGTATGGTCTCATTTTGGTCCACTAGGGAAACGGCGAGGGGCTGAACGGATTTAGGGTCTCTAGAGCGGTACCTGGCTGTCGGTGGTCTGAGACAGATCGACCTTCGGACAAAACCGTTTAACTTCAACTGAAATCACAGCATGGACATTAGGAATAGTCCCACACTGCTACACAGCCGAATACTCTCTTATACATATACAACCATTCGAATAAGTAATTTAGGTAAAAAATTACAAAAACGATCTCACTTTTATTTTAAACGAAATATTCACAAAGCGAGGGCGCCCGACACTCACCTACGCCACTCGAGACTTGTGTCTACACTCTCCGACACTCTATTTCTGTGCGCTGCACGTGCTAAGGCCGCATGAGTAAGTAAGAGTTTCTTTAGTGTTTTTAATGAGTAACTAAGACGCGCTTTAGAAATAGTGACCTCGTTTAGTACACTGAAGATTTAACTTTAGTTAAATTTATTTATTTATAAAGAAAATATATAAGAACGATTACAATCAGCTGTTTGATTTCTACAAAATCATCCCCATACATGAGAAAGTAAAC
The DNA here is from genome assembly GCA_949752705.1 of Callimorpha dominula. NCBI lineage: Eukaryota > Metazoa > Arthropoda > Insecta > Lepidoptera > Erebidae > Callimorpha > Callimorpha dominula. The sequence goes on from OX457020.1 coordinate 140,335, forward strand.
CTCACACTCGTACTAACCCAGGAGTACTCTAACGAAGACCTGAGAAACGTGAACATATGTGATGAACGTAACATATTAACTCGGCCACCGAAGCGCGCTAGACTTTTATGTTGTACCTTCTAACTTGATTTTATATACATTATAAAATCTGTTTTAACCTGTAATCTGTTTCTTTATTATTGTGTGTGTACTTATTCTTCAGTAATTATATTTAACACCTTTGACGGCACTGACGCACGGTACAACTCTGGTACAACTCTGGTACAAATCTGGTACAACTCGAGTGAGTTTATGTTGCATCTGTATGTATATACTCGTACCTGTATTTTGTAAACTTATAAATAAAAAAATAAAAAAAAAACTACACAAGTATACTCTTAGGAAATCAGAAAATCTAAAAAAACATCGACACGTTATATGAATCCCACCAAAAACATTTTCATGTTAAATGTTTCCAAGACGAGACCATATGACTCGCACTGTCAAAAAGTTATCAGATTTCATGTAGAACGAAGCTTCTAACTCTACAAGCGCATAACTCGATTTTGTTGGGCCCGAACTGCCCCGCATGTGTGGAGTTGCCGGCCTTACCAATTTCGAGAAAAAAATAAAGAAAAAATAAAAATGTCATGCAAGCCCACCCCTGTGTGCGTGAAAAAAATGCAGATATAATGCAAGTAATAATAATAATAATAGGCGATCGGAGACCACCCCAACACCACCCAATTTTCATTGAAATGTGCTCGACGATTTTTTTTTCACGGCCAATACAGCAATTTTTATCAACTGTCACTCAAACCATGCGTTGCTTAAAATAACTGTCGAGTTATTGCCTTTGCTAGCGGAAATCTCCACTATTTACAAAGGAAGTGGAATTATAATTATAACAATAAATATAATTTGACATTGGTGCCGATTCTATTGTACACTCGACTAAACTAAAACCTGACTTAATTTCTTCATATGAAATTAACCTAGTGTTCTTCGTAATAAGGTCTATTTGTTACTAGCATCTATTTCTCAGCGCCGCTAAATTTCACTAACACCTGTCAACGTATACTCAACTTTATTTCCACGCAGCGAGAGTCTCCATTTATTCAAACGCTGTATAATTGCTGTATAAAAACTTGTTCAAAACGAACAAGGATGACGTGTTTTTAATCTACACCTACGAAGACGCTTACTAAAAACACAGAGCAAAAGAGATGGCATTCAACGGATAGCGGCTCTCGCTAAGTGGTATTAAAGTTTATTTAAGAGTATCAGACTTTAGTCGACAAATAAATTGCTTATTTCGATAGTGACATATGTTACCTACTTGTTTCAATTTGAAATAAGACCTTGTTTTCAAGTGTACAAGGTTTACATCTTACATGAAGAAAATTTAGTGAATTTTAATTTAGCGAGTGAAGTAACAGAATTGGGACCATTGTAAATAAGAGTTTACCTATAAATCAAACATATCTTAAACTTAGTTTCAACATGATCATTTAATAACTTATAATTATCCAATTTCAAGACATACGTATTAGTATTTTACAATCACTCAATATAAAATGGCAACGGTGGAAGTAGACAAACATAATACTGTAGACTTAATGTTCGGATGCTTAATACTTAATGCTAATTTACCAATATGAATAACTACTAAATAATCTTATCACAATAATGGCATCTAACCGTATAATATCCTGACATTGTATATATAGATCCTGACACAAATAACATGTATGTAGGGAAACTAAACTATTACTGATTATTTAAACAACAAAAGAATATAGACGAAAGAAAATAATTCGCTTTCTTCTTATCAAAGTTCCATAATTGTATTTGAACGGGTCAAGGAGTTGTTACATTAGTTCACAAATGAGATTCCCACGTTTGTACTTGCTCAGACTACTCGGCGGCCGGGGGCTGACCTTTCCTTTATTTTTGACTTGAGATGAGTATCTTGTGTAGCCTATGGCCTTATAAAAGAAATATTACCTCTTGTCTGCATTAATCTACATTAGTGCTATGCAGAGGTAAGGGCTCTTAAATTAGATGTTGGAGGTAATCTCAGGAAATACTGATCCAATTATAAAAATTATTTTACTAATAGAAAAATTATCTAGCCTAATTATTGCCCGACCGTGGCGAAGCCCAAAACGAGGATCATAAGTGTGATCTGCATGTATATACGTCCGTTCCTCGCATTTAAGGCGCGAGTGTCATTGGGTACATTAAAATTATTCAAAATAAAAACGTCGGATTTTAGGCGATAAAATATATGTTTTAAAAAATATATTTTCTCTGAAATCTATAGAGTGGGTATCAAAATGATGGATTTAAAAAGATGATTACAAAACAATATACTATATGTTTATTATTTAGTATTTTTATGCAGTCGGGGTTTAAATTTTTGATTTCTACTTGTTCATTGCGATAAAAATGTCTTTTTTTTACAGAAATTATGACAACTTTAATTAAAGACGACAAATCTTGCTGTTGAGTTGTCTTATATACGTATATAATAGTATAATAGCATAGTATTAATTAGTAAAGACACCTCACACACGACCGTCTGATGTGAAATATGGCAGAGCCTGTCCTGTGATAGCCAGACTGTTGATAAACATACTTATATATTAACCATAAACACTGTTATAGATAAATTACACCTGGAGAGAACAAAACGATCATGCTTATCACACAACCATTTGTGTTGGGTGAGAATCAAATGAAAAAAAGTAAAAAAGAGTTCCGCTGTTCTCCTTCCTTCTTCGTCCTTAGACTACCATAGTCAAAACTAATTATATGAGCCCGAAACTCGAGGGTTCACTCGAGGGTTCACTCCAGATTGGTCACATTTAAATTTGAAAAAAATATTTCAACTCTAAGTGTGGAAAACTAAGGCATGAAGAATAAAACTTACTAGCAGCGCCCCGCGGTTTCACCCGCGTAAGTCCCGATTCCGTGGGAATATCGGAATAAAAAGTAGCCTATATGTTAATCCAGGTCTCCAGCTATCTACATACCAAGTTTCATCGCAATCGGTTCAGTAGGTTTGGCGTGAAAGAGTAACAAACATCCATCCATCCATCTATTCATCCATCCAAACTTTCACATTTATAATATTAGTGGGATTACAATTTATCATGATTGAGGCGCATCGGAGTCAGTGATACTTTTTTAAAGTTAATTATTTACCTGACATATGCCTGACAGTATCAGTAGATGATTAGTTATGACTTTAAGTCTTCCTAGAGCAATGTAAAATGTAGGACGTAATAAATAAAACTATCATAGCAAATAGAAAGCAGTTATGGAATAAACTCTGTGCAACATGGGCTGTGTCGCTGTGGGCCAGCCGTTCGAGCAGGGTTGCCACTACAGTATATATACTTATAATAAACTCTGTGCAACATGGGCTGTGTCGCTGTGGGCCAGCCGTTCGAGCAGGGTTGCCACTACAGTATATATACTTATAATAAACTCTGTGCAACATGGGCTGTGTCGCTGTGGGCCAGCCGTTCGAGCAGGGTTGCCACTACAGTATATATACTTATAATAAACTCTGTGCAACATGGGCTGTGTCGCTGTGGGCCAGCCGTTCGAGCAGGGTTGCCACTACAGTATATATACTTATAATAAACTCTGTGCAACATGGGCTGTGTCGCTGTGGGCCAGCCGTTCGAGCAGGGTTGCCACTACAGTATATATACTTATAATAAACTCTGTGCAACATGGGCTGTGTCGCTGTGGGCCAGCCGTTCGAGCAGGGTTGCCACTACAGTATATATACTTATAATAAACTCTGTGCAACATGGGCTGTGTCGCTGTGGGCCAGCCGTTCGAGCAGGGTTGCCACTACAGTATATATACTTATAATAAACTCTGTGCAACATGGGCTGTGTCGCTGTGGGCCAGCCGTTCGAGCAGGGTTGCCACTACAGTATATATACTTATAATAAACTCTGTGCAACATGGGCTGTGTCGCTGTGGGCCAGCCGTTCGAGCAGGGTTGCCACTACAGTATATATACTTATAATAAACTCTGTGCAACATGGGCTGTGTCGCTGTGGGCCAGCCGTTCGAGCAGGGTTGCCACTACAGTATATATACTTATAATAAACTCTGTGCAACATGGGCTGTGTCGCTGTGGGCCAGCCGTTCGAGCAGGGTTGCCACTACAGTATATATACTTATAATAAACTCTGTGCAACATGGGCTGTGTCGCTGTGGGCCAGCCGTTCGAGCAGGGTTGCCACTACAGTATATATACTTATAATAAACTCTGTGCAACATGGGCTGTGTCGCTGTGGGCCAGCCGTTCGAGCAGGGTTGCCACTACAGTATATATACTTATAATAAACTCTGTGCAACATGGGCTGTGTCGCTGTGGGCCAGCCGTTCGAGCAGGGTTGCCACTACAGTATATATACTTATAATAAACTCTGTGCAACATGGGCTGTGTCGCTGTGGGCCAGCCGTTCGAGCAGGGTTGCCACTACAGTATATATACTTATAATAAACTCTGTGCAACATGGGCTGTGTCGCTGTGGGCCAGCCGTTCGAGCAGGGTTGCCACTACAGTATATATACTTATTAAAGAAATTAATTCTTATTTATACCAAACTAGCTGGTGCCCCGTGACTGCGTAGAATTAGTAGTGTTGAGTAGCCTATTTTTCATGAAACTTCCTTAAGTTTTAACTAAAAGTATATGTAAATAAAATAAGTGTTCTCAAACTTTCTAACCCGAAACAAATAAAGCGGCGGTAGCGTAATGGCTAAGGCGTCGGACTTGCGATCAAGTGGTTGCGGGTTCGAACCCCACCCAGTGCACTCCCGTCGTGAACCCACTCCTAACACAAGCATATTCAGCTTAGCTGGAGGGGTTAACAAGGATACTAGTAATGTGTGACCCACGTTACTAGTAGTCTTAAAAAAAAAAAAAAAACCAAATGTCGTTAAATATTTGAGGCTTAAAAAAATTGTTTGCACTCTGTTCACGCTCAAGCCGCAGGACGCTAGAGGGAGATGCAAAATATCTCCCACCTAACCAAACGCATAATTATATGACGGCGCGCACCCCGCCCATCGTTGGCTCGTCACATAAATTTTGTATATAAAAAATATTGTAAAGAAACTAGAATTATAAGTATGTTTCTATAATCAGGTCTTGTACTCCGTCAAGTACTACACATCCACCATTAGCAGTACAAGCCCAAACACACTCATTTCAATGTGTGGAGACATAATTGTTGAAAGATCAAGATACTCTTACATTTATTGATATTACTAATTATATGTTGGTCCTATAAAAAATCTTTTTAACAAAAAATTAAACTGACGAAAAAAACTAAAAAGCAAAAAATCTTATCGCTCACGGCGATCTCTTCCAGAGAACCTTTGTACGGGTATTAACAAATATATTTCAGGGTAGTCTGTGGTGTACTGAGATAGTTAATGTTGATTTTAATATATACTGAGTATACTATACTTATATTTTAATATATACTGAGTATACTATACTTATATTTTAATATATACTGAGTATACTATACTTATATTTTAATATATACTGAGTATACTATACTTATATTTTAATATATACTGAGTATACTATACTTATATTTTAATATATACTGAGTATACTATACTTATATTTTAATATATACTGAGTATACTATACTTATATTTTAATATATACTGAGTATACTATACTTATATTTTAATATATACTGAGTATACTATACTTATATTTTAATATATACTGAGTATACTATACTTATATTTTAATATATACTGAGTATACTATACTTATATTACCATAAACTTATTACATACATGCTTTTTGGTTCTTTTTGTCAGTTTAATTTTTTGTTAAAAAGATTCAAATTTTATGGTTTTTTTCATCATCAGCTCAGCTACATGATGTGATGATTTCTAATCCCAAATACTTAATAAAGTAATGAAAAGTAAACAGAAACACTATTTGTTCCTACAATTTTTGAGAGTTTCTCTCAATTTTTCAGGATTCCATAATCAGATCCTGACTTCCTTGATATGGAACCACTCTTGAGGTATACCCTGTCCAACAAAAAAAGAATAATTAAAATCGGTTCATAAATAACGGAGTAAGGGCTGAACATACATAAAAAAAATATATATATATATATATATATATATATATATATATACGGTCGAATTGAGTGCCTCCTTTTTTTTTCGTCGTTTAAAAAATTAATTTTATTGGTATACAATATGTTTTTAATCGACTTCAAAAAGAAGAATTATAACTGTGTTTTTGGTGTATTTTACGCGATATACACGTCAATATTGGTCAGATTTAAATAATTCTTGGTTATGGTAAACATGAAAATTAGAAAAAAAAACCTAATGTAGGGGTGAAACCATCATTCTTGCGAGTGACGTATTGAAGTCAATTGTACTTTTTTATAAGAAATCGCTGGTTTTCATATAAGCTATAACTTATATTATATACTGTAAATTTAGTAGGTGCAAAACCGCATGTCAAAAAGGTGGAAGCCAAAATTTCAAAATTCTCCTACGCGCTACGCAAAGTCAAGAAGACTACTGATCTGGCAACTGCTCTAGTCACCTACTATGCCTGTGCATATTCCTGGCTAAGCTATGGCGTACTTTTATAGGGAAATGGCACAGATGCACCTACTGTATTTACGCAACAAAAAAAACTAATAAGAATTTCAGTGAACACAGAGAGAACAGACACATGCAAGCCCCATTTCTAAAAGCTAAAAATATTAACTTTGCCGTCTATATACATTTTAGAAATTTGTAAATTTGTCCGGAAATACCCGGAACACTACACTACAAGAGAAAATATACAAACCAGATACACACTAAGGCACAAAAATAGATTTAATCTACCAACCTCCAGACTAGCAATGCATTCCTCAGGCCTCTTGGTCATGTCAATAAAAATATATAATAAGTCCATAAAAATGAAGAAAAATTAATATTTTTATAAATAAACTAAAAAATTTCCTAGTAAGCAAAAGCTACTATAGTATACAAGAATACTTAGATGACAAACACTAATTACCAACTATTGACAGAATCTGTAATATTAAGTTCCATTAAAACATTAAACAATAATTGAATAATACACAACGCGCTATAAATAATGAACTTATAATACCAAATTAGAACAAATGATATTTAATATTATATTGACATTATTTAGAATGCTAATTATGTATTGACATTAGACTAACCCAATTAATGTTTGTATTGTGTATGTAAACGACATTTAATATCATATTAACATTATAATCTTTGATTATATATAATTATATTATAATATAACAATTAATATTTACATTGAATTAACCCAACTTATTTTAAATGACATTTAATACAAATACTTAAGATAATATTGACTAAATTAAAAATACTATTAAAAACAAACTAATATGATTTTTTAATAAATATATATATATATACCTGTGTGAATGAAATTTAATACCATATTGACATAATATAGAATAATTCTATTATTATTTACAATGAGTGTAGAAACCTAGGACAGCAAGTATATCTACAATAGAAATTGAAATGAAAAATATTTTAATAGATTAAATATAAAAATAAATTAATAAATAAATAAAAATAAATGAAATTACTTTAGATGTGAACAATATAATATCTCACCACAGGAAACCGACCGAATAGTGCAATTATATAATAAAACATGTGTGCAATAATATATCTCATAAACTTTGTCCAGGCACTAATAATAATGATTGTAACAAACTCTTCCTCTCTCCTAACATTGTGCTGTGCCCGACAGGGTCCATAATTGTAACCTAATTATAAGCTTGACATCTGTATCACATTATGGAATGCAATAAATGTATTGAGTATTGAGTACAATTCGACTTGGAGAGTTTGTTTGTCACACCTCAGATGTACGCTAAGTGTACGCCAGCCGATTAATGTATCAAACCAAAAAAAAAAAGGTGTGTGTCAGCTCCGACGCACGACTGGAGAGTTTACAATTTACTGGAGTCTCTCTCTCTCTCCCACCTAATTGCTCCCTCCCTCCCTCCCTCCCTATACTTCCTTTCCTACCCCCTCCCTCCCTCCGTATATATTCTGTATATATTTACACATACGAGGGCGGCACTGAAAATTTCGGGAATCAAGGAAGTGACACAACATTACTATTTAAACATGTATTTATTGCTTTTCGAAGTATTCTCCGCGAAATTTGACACATTTTTCCATACGATGGAACCAATCATTGAAGCAACCATTCCATTCGGAAGTTGGGCCGTTTTGTAGGCGTCCACAGCTTCTTCAGGTGATGAAAATCTCTGACCACGCAATTTATTCTTTATTTAAGGGAAAGTATAGAAATCATTAGGGCTTAGGTCGGTGCTGTACGGCGGATCGTCTAATAATTCTATGTTTTCTTGCTTTAAAAACTCTTTTGTTCTGTGCGCGGTGTGAGAACTCGCATTGTCGTGATGGAGGATGATGCGGCGGTTGCAGTTCTCTTTACGGAGTTCAGAAACGACCTGTGACAAACAAATGCTAGCATACTATTCTGCATTAACCGTTCTTTGTCCCTCAAGAGAAATAGTCGCAACATGGCCGGTTTTGGAGACAAACGTGGCCACCATTTTTTTGCAACACTCCGTGAACGAACAATTTTTGTTGGCTTCTTCGAACACAAACTCGTGACTGGTTTTTTGTTTCGGGTTCGTACGCGTATATCCAGGATTCGTCACCTGATACGATGTTGTATACAGCATTTGAGGATCCTGCGTGGAATCTTTCGAGAGTTCTGACGCACCAAGTAACGCGAGCCGCTTTTTGCTCTTCACAGAGCGAATGCGGTATCCATCGGGAAAACAACTTTTTTACACCTAATTGTTCATGCAAGATTATTTGTATTTGACTCGAAAGCTGCCTGAATTTCGCGGTATGTCACATGTCGATCTTCCTCAATCAGCTTACGCACAGCATCAACGTTTTGTTGGGTGACTGCAGTTTTTGGACGACCTTGACGGGGATCATCACTGAGCTTGACACGTCCACGTTGAAATTCAGCAAACCAGCTATAAATTGTGGTTTTGGATGGGGCTTCATCACCAAATGCAGAAATCAACCGGTCAATACACTGTTTTTGCGTTAAATCACTTCGAAAGTCATAATAAATCATCGCTCTTGAATTTTCTCGAGTCAATTCCATTTTCTCAACGACTAAAGAAGTTTGACAAAACCTTGTGATAAGACCGAGAATCTTTTTTTAAATAAATAAATGGTATTCGATTTTTAAAACCAAGGAGTTTTCAATTAAAAAGATTTTAATATGACAGAAACAGTGGAAATATTCCATTCCCGATACTTTTAGTGCAGCCTATGTATATATAACATAAAGGTATACACAAATCTACTGACATGCGTCGAGAATAATGAGTAAACTCCAATAAAGCATAAAAAGCACAATAAAGCGTTACGCTGCCCTCCGATCACTAAATTTTACTCTTCATATTTTTTTCATACCGGGTGCCTTATATGCAAATCGATTCTTAAGGAGTAAACTCCAAAAAACATTAATATTATCCATCAGATACGTGACAGCCCTGACTACAAACACTCAGTGTTGTAGTGAACACGTTAGTGGCATCGACCCGCGGCACTCGCACTATAAACAGTCGTCGCCGGTAATGGCGACTAATTGTATTTGTTACCGAATCGATTAATCCGATATTTGTGGAACTATAAGCGGCATTCTCACGTGTCCGTTAACTGTATGACAAATGTGAGTTTAATATTATCTACGTATGAACGGGAATTAACGCGATCACGAAAAGGTATTACATACCTCTGAATTGCCTGACGTTTCGACCAGGTTGCACTGGCCGTGGTCACAGGCTGACTGGCTCAGCGGTGCACGCCCTCCGTCGCCGACATCGTGAGGTAGAAGGTTCTTCATCCACCTCCACTTTTTTGATATTTTTGATATTTTCGTTTCGCCATGTACCGTCACATACTATACTAACAGTGTCCCTATTCTGTAAGCAAACCGATGTGGCCCTATTCTGGTGTTCACCCGACTGCGCATAAAAGCGAGGTGGCATGTTTTTTATCACTGGATTCCACGCTGTAGATAATTTGAAACCATCTTCCCGATTGAAAGTTTTGTGTTTTTTAATTTCAATCGCTTCACGTACAACTCTTGAGTAAAAGTGACGTTCCGTGGAGAGGACTTGCGTACGGTGAAATTCAATCCAGTGATTGGTGCCCGCTTCGAGTGCATGTTCTGCAATCGCTGATTTGCTAATCTGTCGGTTCTTCACAGCAGCGATGTGTTCTTTGACCCTTTCAGCAATGGTCCGCTTTGTTTGGCCTATGTAGGAACTACCACAGCTGCAGTTTATTTTGTAGACACCTGGAGTTTGTAACGGCAAGACGTCCTTCGGTGTACCCACGATGTTTTGAACCTTTATGCCTGGTGTGTATACTGTCGGAATGGAGTATTTCTTTAATACGGAGCCGATCTTATCCGTTACTCCTTTCACATATGGCATGTAGGCTGGTTGTCTGTTCACCTCCGGATGCTTGCGTCTCATTGTCGGTTGCTTCCGTAGGATAACGAGGACCTATTTTCAGAAGACGAGTACAACAGACTTTATGCACCAAAGTCACATCAGCCACCGAAATTATATGGTCTGCCCAAAATACACAAGCCCAACGTGCCGCTGCGGCCTATTGTAAGTCAAATTGCCTCTCCTACTTACGATCTCGCGAAGCATGTTGCGTCAGTATTGCAACCACTTGTAGGCAAAACACCGTCTTTTGTGAAAGACTCGCGGCACTTCATACAAATTATAAAAGATCTCAAGTTGGAACCTGATGACGTCATGGTGAGCTTTGACGTGGAATCACTTTACACCAATGTTCCAATAAAAGAATGTATGGACGTCGTAAAAGACCTGCTGAGAGACCACGAGTTGCCGTTCAATTATATTGATCTACTTGAACATTGTCTAGAGGGCAACTATTTCCTTTTCCAAGGTCAACATTACCTTCAGATTGATGGTGTCGCAATGGGTAGTCCTGTAGCCCCTGTACTAGCCAACATCTGGATGGAGCATTTTGAAGAGAAGGCGTTGAGTCTCGGCCCTAAGACCGTTAGGCTTTGGAAGCGATTCGTGGATGACATCTTTAGTATCGTCAAGGGAAATAAACAGGAAGTAGATCAATATTTACAACACCTCAACTCCATTCACCCCAAGATAAGGTTCACATATGAGGTGGAGGCGGATAGGTCATTGTCATTTTTAGATGTCAAAGTATCCGCGAGGTCAGATGGGTCCTTGTCGCACTGTGTGTACCGCAAGCCTACTCATACGGATAGGTACCTACACGCCACGTCTCATCATCATCCCCGACACCTGCAGTCTGTTATGACTTCACTCAAGAACAGAGCATACGATCTTTGTGACCCTGAACATTTGGAGCGAGAGCTGGATCATGTTCAGGAGGTACTTAAAAGTAACGGATATCAGGTGAATGGAACACGGAAGCAACCGACAATGAGACGCAAGCATCCGGAGGTGAACAGACAACCAGCCTACATGCCATATGTGAAAGGAGTAACGGATAAGATCGGCTCCGTATTAAAGAAATACTCCATTCCGACAGTATACACACCAGGCATAAAGGTTCAAAACATCGTGGGTACACCGAAGGACGTCTTGCCGTTACAAACTCCAGGTGTCTACAAAATAAACTGCAGCTGTGGTAGTTCCTACATAGGCCAAACAAAGCGGACCATTGCTGAAAGGGTCAAAGAACACATCGCTGCTGTGAAGAACCGACAGATTAGCAAATCAGCGATTGCAGAACATGCACTCGAAGCGGGCACCAATCACTGGATTGAATTTCACCGTACGCAAGTCCTCTCCACGGAACGTCACTTTTACTCAAGAGTTGTACGTGAAGCGATTGAAATTAAAAAACACAAAACTTTCAATCGGGAAGATGGTTTCAAATTATCTACAGCGTGGAATCCAGTGATAAAAAACATGCCACCTCGCTTTTATGCGCAGTCGGGTGAACACCAGAATAGGGCCACATCGGTTTGCTTACAGAATAGGGACACTGTTAGTATAGTATGTGACGGTACATGGCGAAACGAAAATATCAAAAATATCAAAAAATATCAAAAAAGTGGAGGTGGATGAAGAACCTTCTACCTCACGATGTCGGCGACGGAGGGCATGCACCGCTGAGCCAGTCAGCCTGTGACCACGGCCAGTGCAACCTGGTCGAAACGTCAGGCAATTCAGAGGTATGTAATACCTTTTCGTGATCGCGTTAATTCCCGTTCATACGTAGATAATATTATATCATGGAACGCGAAAGTTTAAAAATGTGAGTTTACTTCAGAATCATGTTTAGTAGACCTCGCGGTAAAGCGAGGTTTTAACCAAGTTGTTATTATAATATCTCTCTCTAATTTCTAAAACGCAACGCTATTCGATGGAACGAAATGTGACGCGCCCTGTACCACTTTTGCATGAAAATAATGTGCATTTGTCAAGTGCAGTTTTGATCATATTTTAGAATTTTCCATTCCCTGCGTTAAAAATCACTGCTCCGCTCCTAAAAGTTGTACCGTGATGTTACATAACCTATAACTTTCCTCAATTAATACTTTGTCTAATACAAAAATATTTTTTCGAATCCGACGGATAGTTTCAGAAATTTGCGCGGTAACTTTTATTTTCTTAGTGTTATTTATTAGTGTTGCACAGCCCGTTTATCGAGAAAGGCTATAATAGGCTATATAAGTTGCGCGGGTCAGCAACTTACTAACAATTATAACATACTTTACCGAAATTTCTCAATAACTTTCAATTCGATACAAACCTGCCTTTTTTAGCTTTTCATTCTACTCGTAAACCAAATAGAAAACAAATGCACTCTGTGGCAGCGCGTGTTGGCTAATTGCCATAGTCCTGCCATGGATGCTCTTGGTCCTACCGCCTGCCTAATGTATTATAATTGGCTTCAATATTAACTTGCCCAACAGTTATGTAGCAATTTCATAGTTGTCAGACATTGTTATAAATAATCAACGTATAAGTAAGTATTCATCACACAGCCAAATTTGACATGTCATTATTCATATTACCCGGGCATCATAAATACTGCGATGTTTAATCACTTGGTCCATATCAGATATATTAACAAGATTGCGGGGCGTAAAACGATTAACTATTCACGCTTCATACATAAAGGTGAAGTTAAAACAAGAAGCAGTTCTCACTGCTACCCAAAAACTGAAGAAACACATCACACTAAATTAACAATCTTATAACTCACCCGTTTGCAAACGCAGGCGTTGTGACAACACGCGTTCTATTGCGTTCATAACATATGTACGCGGTGCCTTCGCATGCAAATAACAAACAGAGGCCAAATAAAGACATATTTTTTCCGAGATTCGTTCGTGACGCGAATCTAATAAGTTACGCTCAGATGACAAGGGAGGGGACAGGCGACCCGGGATGTGTTCAATGCCGGGAAGTACGGGATTTTAATAATATATTAAGGGAGCAAATCACAAACTATTGTTTTCGTATAAAGTACCTATGCAACGAGTGAATATTGAACTGGAGTAAAAGAAATCCTTTATAGTTTCAATGCATAGTCCGACTGATTTTAAGCGGTAAATAATATTTGTACAAACCGGACCAAGTTCGCAGTGCACTGCGTACTAGTACCATGTTCGAACGTCTATAATGATAATGAGTTTAAAATGCAAAAAGAAAAATGTTTGACTAAACTATACCGGTACACTAACGATTTTATGAAAGAAAGATTCACATTTGAGTGCGAATGCGATGTGATTTTTTAAAGAAGGTGGCAATCATCAACATTCGTTCAACGGTTTCGGCGTGGAAATGTATCAGACAGACAGTTAGAAAAAGGAACAGAACCAACAGGGAAAAAAGTCCGCGTCGACCGATCCGTCTCACGAAGTAGCCGGACCACGCGGTCACGGGGTTATTTTCGCATTAATTTTAGCATAAATTTATTATAGTATCTCTACTATAACCGTTAGTAAATAAATAAAAAAAATAACAACATGAAGCTCATGTTGATAATAAAGAGCGAAAACACTTTATTCTCAGTAAACAAATTATGAAACTAAAATATACCACCATTTGTCAAATGTTACAAATCTTTGACAAAGTCGAAACAACACACTAGATACTTCTATACATAGTGGTCCATCGTGTCCGTCATTAGTGTTGTACGCAACTTGGGTAGTTCCCGGCGCCGGGATCGTCATCTAATGGCGGCCGTTCGAAACAATCCGCCGAGTTCCCAGTGTCATTGTGTGTTAATGACTCGGGATTGCTCTTGGAGAGGCTGACGGCGATAATGGAGCGCGAATGACCAACGCTTTGCGATTTATTGTTTAAACCATTATTGTGTTCAACCTTCATCAAAGATATATTTTTGAAGGACTGTTTCTCGATATACCGTTTAAGAGAGAAATGTTTTTTACGTGTTTGATTTTATGTAAACGGAAGCGAGGGATTCGTTGAGCGTAGTCTCGAGTATTTATACTAATATTATATACTAGCGGTGTTATTATTTTATCATTTATTTTTCCTAATTATTTTTCCACCACACCAGCTATCCAAAATCCCAAATAAAAAACTTGAAGGGATGGTCCAAGAGGAGAAAAAATGTACTGTAAGTCTTGCTCTCAAAATGTCCAGCACACATTGTAAAATAAATCTTAGAGATAACGTCCTGGAAGTGGCTTACTTCAGAATTATTTTCAACAATCTCAAAATTCTATCAAATTTAAAAAAACTGTTTCTAAATCAAGCCGTTATATACTGCTGGCGGGTAACAATAGACTATTTTATAATGCGTGTAACGAAACGTAAGTGAATAGAAGGCATTTTTTAAGCGTTAATTTTAATGCTTCTCGCAAACTATAACAGTTTGCTAGAAGCATTAAAATTAAGGCTTCTAGAACAAACACTAGTGTTGTCAACGTATCGGCAGAATTTATTCTTATTATTTTTTGACATCCAGTTAACTTAAAAATGAACCCGCACAAGGAAAAAGAAAAACCCATTTCGATGAATTTTGATATAGAGATAGAGGGGACTTTTGGAGAAGGAAATGGGCTAGGAACATGAAGGTGGTGAAACTATGGATACATATTTACATGGTAGAGATTTTACACAGAAGACATCGCGGGCATCAACTACTAATGAAATAAATGTTTAATGTTCATACAGTTGATGAAATAGAGCAAGTCGTTGTGAAACAATTTGTAGCAGATTACTGTTGTGTTGTATGTACACGTATGTGTGTCATTATTTTAATAGCCATGGTGCTTATTTTGATACAAAACGAGCACCAACAAACAACTTTGAAACTTTGAAAGTATGAAGTTTGATACAACTTTAATATCATGAATGATTAGGTTTCTATTGAACAAAACCCGGACCAGTGCGAGTCGCGCACAGGGGCTCCGTAAGTAGACAGTACGTCCAGCTCCTGAATCAATTCTCCAAATTTTTGCCCGTGTTTTGAAAAAGGCAAACTTAACTTTGCAGTTCTATATATATTCTCCCATACATCGATTAACGACAAAGTCAGCTTTCCAACCGCAAAGTATAAGTTTCTAATCACAAAAATACCATTTTACTTTCCGATTTTTTCCTTAACTTGAGCTGTCACAGTTTGCTTCTTACCAAATTTCGTGATTATAGGTAAATGGAAAGTATCCTAGAGGTTTTGCTTAACCTGCGTAATGTTCAAATTTGTTAAAATCTAAGGCCTAATGGCTGTATCATTTGATTGCCTTGACTTCAAACCTTAATTTTTTACAGCTTCAAGGAACCGCAGACATAAGTATTTAGTATTAATTTTATTTTGATACGTCCACGGGTTCCTGCGGAAAACGTTCTTGACAGATAGAAAGACAGACACCCGGGAACAAATTAATCCTGTAAGGAGACCTGTGTTTCAGTTTGAGAAACGGAACCCTAGATATAATTATCATTTACATCGTAGTTTTTGAGTGAGAAAGAAGTTTATAAAGACGATTATTAGATAACGGTTCGTGAACATTATCTTTACTTTAAGTGGAGTGAATATGTATGTATTGTATTATAGTATATATGTAGTTAGCTTTATGTATGTGTACAGTAAACGAAGTAGGTTACTATGGAATATCTGTAGGTTCTCAAGTCAACCCGTATATATTTTTTTATGTGACCACCCATAACTTTTTACAGGGTAGTCCGATTTCCATAATTCTTTTTTATTGGATAGGGTATACTTCGAAGTTGGCTCTATTTAAATTTCAAATAAAAATTTCAACCCTAAGGGTGAAAAAATGGGATAAGAATGATTGTTCACCCATTGACTTTACACATGGAAACTGATTTTGTTGAAACTAAGCACACATATATAGTTCTAATAATACTACTACCAGTTGATTATTTTAATCACAAAACACTAACACCAAAAACGTTTTAACAAAAAAATTAAACCGACTGAAGAAGAAACGAACTGAAAAGTGAAAAATAAACTTGTTAGCCAGTATGCCAGCCTGGTATGCTTGGCGCTGACTCAATATGACTTATGTATTTACATAAAATAGTGTCGGAGTTTAGTTATGCTAATAAGTTTATTTTTCACTTTTTTTATTTTTTTGTTAAATAGTTTATATATATATATATAGATATATATATATATATATATATATTAGAAATTACAAGTTACATTAAAAAAAAAGTGACGTATGTATCACGTTATTAGTGATGTGCCGGATATTCGTATACGTTCACATATCTGCGAATATCCGATGAAGAATAAACTCTGTATCCATATACGTTCACATATCTGCGAACATCCGATGAAGAAAAAAATCTGTATCCGTTTCCGTTACTTTTTGGCTGATGTTGGACAGAGCCCTTACATTTTATTATGTTTATGAAATTATAAATTCATTTTGCTAAAATTAAATATCTAATGTAGTGAATTACTAATATTATTAACAGTTATAAGCTTGTTAGAAACAGTCTCAAAACCACTGATATACACTACGAAAATCACTAACTAACAGCAACTGCCAAGTTGTTCGTACCTCTGTTTGCACTCAAGTGAAGTTCTCATCTTATTTCTCCTTTTATAAACCCACTATTCGTTAATATTTATCAATCGACCAATAGTATTGCGTTACCGGCATAACCAGTCAAAATAATGTGTTATCATCTATTATAGTTTATCCCTATTTTAATAAGAGTTTTTAATGTGGCGACAATAAGCTACTATTTGACTATCTTTATAACGCGATCAAACTCCATATCTTTGTGATATGTGTATTAAAATAATTATTTAAACAAACATGAAAGCGCAGTGAAAGTCGAAACATGTCGTGTTATTAGTCCTCAACGTCAACGGTCGTATCAAGGTCACGCCAAAAAGCTTGACATCCGTATTCGTATCTGTATCCGCGGATATACATTTCTAACGATCCGGCACTTCACTACACGTTACTAGTAGTCTTGTTAATCCCTAAAGCTAAATGCTTGTGTTAGAAGCGGCTCTAGGTCGGTAGTGGACTTGATTGGTACTATGGTACTAGCGCTTGTGCTGCCGGGGTTTTAGTCAACTTTCTTATTAAATAGACTTATTTCTAATAAAAAAAGAATTTTCTTGTTTGCCGAATTAGAGGTAAATTACGTTTCTCTCCAAATACTGAGTCCAGACAGCGCGTGCACTGAGCTGGGCACAATCTTATCCAAGCACTTATAGTGCGTATTAAGCCTCTGGGAGCTGTTAAGATTAATGACCCCCGGAGGAGTGTGGCAAACTTTAGCCAAACCCGCGATATGCATCGTTGCTTTATTCCCCGGGAACACGCGCCGCTGCTGGACACAACTCGGAGGATTAAAAAGGTTTGAATTAACGGAAACATTTATCCATTGATATAAAATTATGCAGTATATAATAATCATCTTCGTGCCCTTTTCCCAATTTTCATTGGGGTCGGCACAATGTGTAACATTGCAAAGGATTTTGGCTGGTTTCTTTTATGGCCAGCCGCCTGCCTGACGCCAATCCTTCTTGGGAATGTAGTTGTTTTAATTTGTATAAGGAACATGGGTAGGGATACCGCAAGTCTCATATGGGGATCGGGACCGAGACTGCAGCAGCATGCAGAGACCGGGTCGCGTACCCAAATGTTCAGTATTTATTGTGACTGGAGAGGCCACTAGGACAGGAACATCAGTTGGCTGGCTGGCAGCTGCACTCAATAATACGACAGTTGTATAACAAACATCTTTTGATATTGATAGTAATCATAATTTTTTTAGCATCGCTTGTAACTAACCAACTAAGTAAACAAAACTTCTAAATGAAATGAACCTTTGTATATCTAGGATGCGACATGTAGTCCGGATGGGAATATTATAATTTGGCATCTTGAAGCTGACTTGACGATGGCGAACGATGGCGGATGATGTTTTATTTTTTATTCAGTTCGCTATAAAAATGTGATAACTTATGTCTAAGTAACTAAATAAGTAATTAGGCGCTCTCCTGGGTAAATAAATAAGTTGGCGTTAACCACCATGTAACAATAATATTCAGTGGTTCGTTTTGAGCATTACTTAACTTGTTCACGACAGGTTTGGAACGATCCGATTACTTGGACTTTTTGATGATCAGTTCGCCTTCCGTCAGTCAGCGTAAGCTATCGCACTGCGTTTATATTTATCCTAGGCTGTAGTTACTTCGCGGATTACAAACCAACAGTGATGGGTGGGTTTTCTTCCTCAATTACCCCTCTTATAATACATAAATAATTAACAGGGCATCCAATACTGTTACAAATGTTTAAATTAATGTCTGGTTTTTCAAATGTAAAGACTGAAATTTTTGAGCTGATAAAATCTCCCGGGAAAGTGGTCCCGGGACTTACAGATTTTACCATGAAGCACAACACTAGTTGGTGCAGTACGTTCGCATACATCACTTAAGTAAAATTAATGAGGATGTGTGGAGTTGGAGTGCGCTTTACTCTGCAAGATTAGGTGTCAGCTTGTCTGAACATGTCTAGCTCTTAGACTGACGGCAAAGCAGCTGTTGTTAGATGTTACGTTGTTAGTGGAAAGGTAACCTGTTGCGTGGCTGTCATGCATTCGCCTAACACGTCAGGGGTCGCGTGTTGCATTACTTAGCGGTGCCTGTCGATTGTGGCGTATGCGTCGGGTTGTCCGGCTCCCTTTGATATGCGCACGAGCATGACGCACACCCAGTGCGTCATGCTCGTGAACGAGTGCCGTTGGTTGGGGCTGGTCATCTCCGAACTGCTATTACTTACACATAGTAGTAGTTTGCGCGACTGTTTATAGTTTAGAACAATACGTTTCATTGTCCTCACATTTAATTTGCGCATATAAGCAATGTAATCAGAGACTTGTAAAAGATGTTGAAAAAGAGTGTCCTTGAAGTTTTTTGCCTGTTCTTATCTACAGGATCTACGAATTGGAACAGGCAACTAGCTTCACGACCGACTTAGTCTGTCTGACTACTACTCCTGAGAATTCAAAAATACCTTTAATGTTTAATTGTTTAATGGAAATAAATGATTTTGATTTAATTTGATTTTATTTGAGTGCAAAAGCTTGCATGCATATTGTTCATTTGCATTCGTCTGGATATTTGTATGTATATGTACATGTGTATGTATTATACATGTACACGTTGTCAGAAATACAGCAAGCTGTGCTTCTGACAACGTGTGTGCTACATTTCAAGTTGTTCGGTTGAACGGTACGGAATGGGCCGCGCATAACATACGAACAAACACACAAACATTGATGTTCATATACAAGAAGATAAGTTTTGTTGTTACAGTGGCAATAGAAATACAAGGTCTGAACATGTCAACTATCTACCTGTGTGTGGCACATGACACACACAGAGACTTAGGCATACAGCCGGGTGACAGATGGACAGGCGGACAGACGGAGGCTTAGTAACAATGATCCGTTGACACTCTTTGAATAAGGAACCTTAAAGAAAAGGACAGATAATTTATAAGAAACATCATTATAACACAAAGTTTGTACAAATAGTTCATACATTTATACTTTACACAAATCCCTACAATACGGGTCTAATGACGTCATCAGGATAAACTACGCCGTAGCAGTCTCGTAGCAATAATAGTCAGCGCTCGTAGCGCGTAGATAGCCTCTACGTGACCGTAGCTACCGTTCCGGAGCCGGTGTTGCCGGTGTGAGTTGGATTTGGGTACCGAGTATTTTGTAAGAAATGTTAGTGTAGCAAAAAAGTATACACTGCGTAATGGAAAGTTATTTAAAAGTGTATTTGAACGCAGCTCAATCGAGACTCAAACTAAGCAACCTACAGATACGCACGTAAAATGTAAAAAAACCGCGTGGGGTGCCTTTGGGAGGTTGTACCGGTGTACCCGGTTGTAACGAAATTCCTTTGGCTATAAATAAACATATTTAATGGATTGAAACAATTAATAAATATATCAAAATACAGTAAATATTGTAGAATCTCGAAATTAAAATTGCACCACCTGTCAAAGTGGCCCGAACTAATATATGGATAATTAGTATACTACTACATCAAAGTTCAGTAGTATCGCGCAGAATCCACATATGGCGTAAATAAAATAATTTAAACCGCGGTCAGCATTTTTCGTTGCGCTAACCCTTTTTTTCCGTCTAGCCCACCGTCCGCGCGAGCGTCTGAAGTGTAACGTGCGATAAACAACTTCGTTCCAAAAATAATTGCACTTTAAGCAACGCTTAACATTCGTACTTATCTTTGTAGTTTTCCTTCCTCTGCTTCGTCACGTCACTGGGACGAGATGGACACACAAAATGTCCTTTTTGTCCTAGAAGTGAAACTCCTAAACGTCCTCTATGTCTGTTCCCTCGCCCTCCTACCTCTAAACACTCCGCTAAGTTAAACAGGACACTACACAAATCTTTGGGCACAACCACAAATAACTTGTCGAGTTAAGTGAACAAGTTAATATTGTTATTACTTAGAACTTGACCACAGGATTAAATACTATTGAAGATTAGAGGCTAACTGTAAAGTTTCAAGGTTTTACTACGCGGAGGGTGTGGGTTCAATTGTAATCTGAATATGTGTAGAAGAAATTTATTTTGGTCTAATATGGCATTGAGTCAAACTCGATGGCTACTTGTGGTGACTGAATAAAAGCTAAATCAATAAACTTATAAATAAATTAACTTTTTTTATGGTATAGGGGGCAAACGAGCATGATGGTAAATGACTACCTATGGTAAGTGCCGCCCATGGGCACCTGCAGTTCAGCAACTCGAGTCACAATTGCGTTGTCGGCCTTTAAGGTGGGAGTAGGGGAAAGGTGGGAGAAGGGGGGTGAGGGGGGAAGAGTTATTTAACATTAAACTTTGAAAAATAAATACATTTAATTTTCAAAGTTTAATGTTAAAAAAAAAGAGGGGGGCTCTTATAGGATAATTTTGTTATATGGACGCGTAAAGTAACAGAAACCTAAGACATGTATAGTCGAGCAAGTACATTTTGAGTAGATATTTTCTGTGCTCTACCTCATGTAAAGGGATAGGCTAGTACATAAAAAAGTTGCCAAACCGAGAACCTCTTCGTTTCAAAGTAGGCAAAAATTTTGCAATTGCCGATGTGTTTAGTGGTTGCAAAATGTGCAGTGCGATGAAACGTGCAAAGTAGCTGCAAGTGAATTATATGAGCGAGCGTATTATATAGGAACGGGACAAGTTATAGGAGCCAGCGATTATTAGAAAAACGTCTCAAGCGGTGACTGGTTGGCGAAAGAAATAATACATTATAGTTTAGACAAATAAAAAAAAAACACGCTTTAAAAGCGAGCCAAATTAAAACGTAAAAAGTTGCGAATAGGGGAAGAGGGGGAGAGAGCGGGAAGACGGGAGAGGTAGATTAGAGGGGAGGAGAGGGGGAGAGGCGGGAGAGGGGGAGAGGGGGGAGAGGGGGGAGAGGTGAAGGACGGGAAGAGGGGAGAGGAAAGGGTTAAGGCCTCCGGTAACCTCACTAACGCGGCGAAAAGCAATGCAAGCATTGTTTCACTGTCCGTTTTCTTGTGAGGTCGTGGTATCGAGCGGAGTCAAGTCGGCCCATACGTGCCGAAGCATGGCTCTCCCACGTAATACTACGCTCAATCTGTTGAATTTGTCAAAAGGAATCATAATGATCCCAAATTCGAGGCGTTTACTAGTAGCGCCTGAATAGTTACACTATCTACTTCCTGGCTCCATCATCAGATAAGCTCCAAGACACCAAATTAAGTAAAGTTTGATTTAGCTAATACAATTATAAGGTTAAAGTTGACTTCTAAGATTTCTTCTCATTGGTAGTTGGTTACAAGTGAAGGAAACAACAGCGTGTTAAGAACGAGAGAGGAGATCATAGCAGATGAGATGTACCTAAAGCAGAGTATTGCTTTTCGAAAGGGATTCACTGGAAAGGAGAAGTATTTTCTTCATAAAACGCATTAATAGCCTTACTTTATCTGATTCCATGACAGAGCATCTCCAAGAAGAACATAATATCATTGCAAGATTTTTACAGCTGTTGGAAACCAAGAAGACAAGACCAACGAATAAAGAAACCAGCCGGCGCACACCGTCAGAGTGAAAACAGACGCTGCGCTCTGCAGCTGTCCGTACCACAGCATAAGTCCACAGCATTCCGGGGCAGCTTCCGATATGCAGCTACTAAATGTTGAAATAACATACCACCTCCGATCAGGGACCTGCACAGTACTGTTAGTTTTAGAAATAAATTAAAATCCCAATTAATGTCAACTCAAATAAAATACGAATCGTCTAAGGTAAATATATCTCTAAGTCATATTAATTTATAATCCTTTAATTTAACTACAAATTAATTTTAATTACATCTATTAACACTTATAATTATAACTGGCATGAATTAATGAAAGACCTGCACCCCTATTTATTTTATAAGTATTTCTATTTTTACCATATGTACCTATTTATTCAATCTTATTCATTAATAATATCTGTTTACTGATATTTATAGTTACTGTTCCTACCGTGATTCACGTCAGCGGGTTGCCAACTGAAAATCAGCGCTGGACGAGTTATCGCCTAGCAAATGCTGAGGTGGTGACCCTTTTCGGCGGGTTGTGCTGGGCATGCATACTTGCATGTTACATACATTATCATAATATAGTAGTGTATATCACATCATGTGACCTATGTATGTATGTTCTTGGCACGTCGCCGAAATAAACAAAAAATTTCATTTCAATTTCAATTTCATGACAGGATTTCGCTCTCGCTCGCACTTGGACTGCACACATAGCCACGTCTCGTTCGGTATTCAGCGACGTGGAATTGTCCTCAGATACGACCATCTAAATGGACATCGGAATGTGCGCTATGTCTCGTTAGCTATCTACGTTGTGTTTATGAGAGCCTGGTACCATTATGATTGATATTGTAATGTTCCTCGGTGCGATTGTACGATGTCAACAACCGATTATTATACTTTTCATACCACTAAAACTGTACATAGTATGCTGGTGATAAATGGTAACAGCAGTCAATAGAAATCTAAATTTGTCATTCTCATCCTCCGCGCCTTTTTCCAACTGAGTTGGGGTCGGCTTTCAGTCTAACTACGATACGGCCGACATTAGATATCTTACGCGACTGCCATCAGACCTTCACAACCCAAGTCCTAGCGATTACGAAATTAACTTGTTTTCTTTCTTTCTTTCTATTTTTTTTTATGGTGTAGGGAAAACGAGCAGACGGGTCACCTGATGGTAAATGACTACCGCCGCCCATGGGCACCTGCAATTCAAGAGTCACAAGTGCGTTGCCGTCTTTTAAAGTGGAGGTACGGGAAGGGGGGAATAAGGGGCGAGGAAATGAGAGTAAGAGGGTTAGGGCCTCCGGTAATTATAATATATAACTATAAGGAAGGTCTGTAGTTAGGCCAGGTTGTCGGACTTTTTAGGGCTCCAACACCCGTAACGAATGCCACTGATATTCGTATGGCAACCGCGAGCGACGGCTTAACGTACTCTCCGAGGCATGGAGGGGTCTCAATGTGTTAAGAATGGTCACCCATCTTAAGACGGACTTGGCTAGTATTACTTAACCTTGCAATGTACTAACCTAAATAATCGGTTACTACTTAGCCACGCTCCACCTAACTAAATGATTAGGTACAATAGTAAAACTTAGTATTTCAAAATATGTAGGAGCTGTAAAGATCGCGTGTGCGCTCACAATAAGCCACGGAACGGAACGTCTCAAGCTGCGCGAACACTTTCTCTGTCGAAGGTCTAAGCTATATAAAACTTAGGTTATATATTTTAGACATACTGTCGGATATCTGTCACTTGATAGTTCTGTGTCAGGTTCTAGCAGTATCCAATTGGTAGTCTATTTTGTTATTTTCAGAATTATATGCCTAAAACGTCCAGCGTAGGTTTCGCGTCTTGGGTTCCATTACCGGTTTACTAATTATTTTTAATATTTTTTTCTACAATCTTGAGAAGATGTTTGTTGGATACACTGGATACACTATACGTTTCGCTTATGTGTTCGTCCGCTGTCGACACTTAAATACATATAAGAAATATATTTTATTTCTCACAAAACGTTTATTCTGCTATTACAATCCTGTTTTTATTTGGATAGGTCACCGAGCGAGCACAAACGAGCAGACAGGTCACCTGATGGTAAGTGATTACCGCCGCCCATCGACACCTGCAACTCTAGAGTCACAAGTGCGTTGCTGGCCTGTAAGATGGGAGTAGAAGACGGGGGAGGGAGGTCAGGGCTTCCGGTAGCCTCACTCACTCGGCAAAACACAACGTAAACATTGCTTCACACCGTATATTTCTTTACAAAAACGCTGGTAATGGCAATTAATTTATGGGAGACTCATTTTCCTTGATACGAAATTAAGTTTCGAGTTTTCTATTCGACTTATATATCATTAACTTTGAATTTGAACGGTGAAATTGTGATATATCATTATGGTGGCAAACAACAATACGACCGATTTATAGCAGAACGTCATCGTAGGCTATACAAACGCTCCTTTAATTAAGCAGAATCTTCTTCTTTTCGACTACGGAACCTTTCACCGTAATCAAACACATAACTTTACTACTATTAGTTTTGACAAAAAAAAGATGGGGTATTAGACGAAAATAGGTGTACGGTGTAGCGCGAGGTTTGCAGAGATTGTTAATAAAAGAGATGTTTCAAATGTTACACGCTAATAGTATATCGTCCCTTAACAGAATATGTTCTTGAAAGTTAGAAATGTTAGTAAATGTTATGTTTAATGAAAATAGGTGTACGGTGTAGCGCGAGGTTTGCAGAGATTGTTAATAAAAGAGATGTTTCAAATGTTACACGCTAATAGTATATCGTCCCTTAACAGAATATGTTCTTGAAAGTTAGAAATGTTAGTAAACGTTATGTTTAATGAAAATAGGTGTACGGTGTAGCGCGAGGTTTGCAGAGATTGTTAATAAAAGAGATGTTTCAAATGTTACACGCTAATAGTATATCGTCCCTTAACAGAATATGTTCTTGAAAGTTAGAAATGTTAATGAAAATGTTAGAATGTTGCAATGAATGCCCCCGAATGTCGCGGTCACTCAAAGTGCACTGCCTCGATACACGCTTGCTCTAATTAGGTAAACGCGTGACTCGCTTATTGCTCACTAAGGTGTTCGGTTATATTACACCGAACCATAGGCTTTGTGGCTGACCTAAAGCTTTCTTTCTTTCTTTTTTTTTTAAAGAATACTAGCAACGTGGGTCACACATTACTAGTATTCTCGTTAACCCCTCCAGCTAAGCTAAATGCTTGTGTTAGGAGTGGGTTCACGTTGCCCGCGCTTTTGCAGGCAGGCGCTAGGGGGTCCGGGTGTCTTAATAAAAGCTGTTCCCGGATCCCTCCTAATTTAGGCGCAGTACGGCACACCGTGTGGTTTTAGTCGGTTCGATTCCGACACACCGCCCCACCAAAAACCCCGGTGGGGTGACGGTCCGAGAGAGTTTCCACACGCACAAAAAAAAAAAGGAGTGGGTTCACATCGGTAGTACTCTGGGTGGGGTTCGGTAGGGTTACTTACCATTAGACCAACAGGCTTGTTAATGAAACATGAGTTTTCAAGTTAAATTCGTTGCAATGACCGGACGCGTCAGTTCACCACAAGCTTTCCAAAGTGAGAACGCGCTAATTCTTGGCGCCAAGTGTTATCAAAAACTTGGTGTATGCATTTAATATACTGTTTCAGTAACTATAAACTCCAAATGTCACTAGTTACACACATAAATGCTCTTTATCACGAGATGTACGGCCGGTTGCATCTTTTTATTAAATTAAACAGCTTGTTCATCTAATAATTATAAATTGCCCCTGCCACAGAGTTTTACCCGGACACTTTTTGAAAACCCCGCCCGGACTCTCCCCGGACGCCCTCTAAACTAGAACAAATCCGGGAAACCCGAACAGATGGCAGCCCTACGTTAGTGGAACCAACTTACATATCTGGGGATACAGGCTTGAGTGCATGTACGAGTATGTTAACATGTATGTATTTGCTTAATTTTTCCACAAACGAAAGAAAAAAACTATTTCTTTAAATTTCAACCGTCTCTTCATACGCGGCCCATCATTCATTACACCACATGTCATTGTACTCTAGGTACAGCGAGGGTGGTTCGCAAACCCACTCTAATGTCAGTTTATAGTGACAACAAGCCTTGTTGGTTTAGGCTCGCCACAAGCGACAGCGCCGGAATATAGTGCGCAAACACCTTTATGTCTAAAATAATTATATCGCAAGATATATCTAGGGACTTTATGGTTATGTAGCCTTCAATGTGAATAATGGAAGAATACTCAAACGCCTTGTGCAGTTTCTATCGCTTTAAGGGTTAAATGCAGTTATGGATGCTCGCGGGGATCGAGAGATACGAATTGCAAAGTTAAAACCAAGATTATTCTCCCAGCAGTTTTCAGCTTGGAAAATATATATTGTGATCATTAGTCAAATATTTAGCTACTAATGTAAATGACTTGTTAAAAGTGTACACCAAATGTTACATTATTAATTAATGTGCGCCGCAGACGAAGGTCAATGTCAAAGTAATAAAAAATACCCTTGAGTGTTGGTATCATAATCGACTTCGGTAAAATTAATTCACTTTAACTTTCATAATGAACTTTGCAAACATTATTATTAAGTTGTCAAGCAAGCACCCAGCCCAGCAACCCAGCTTGCAACCCAGCTTGCAACCCAGCTTGCAACCATGCGTAGTGTCAACCTTCTTTTATGTGCATGTAAATAACCCAACGGGTCGTCACAAATGACGGGCCTTAAATGAAGTTCTGACGTTGTCTATAATGATAGACAACGTCAGAACTTCATTTAAGGCCCGAACTTACGTCTTGAAAGAAAAGTCTGCCCAAAAATGAAGTAGTTCATTCTCCAAGCTTTTTAAATGGTTTGATTTAGCTTGCCTTGTTTGTGTCAAATCTAGTAATTGAAATTCTACCCCATTCCTATTGACTGATTGGTCTGAAATTTGTTACACACCTTTGGTTTTGATGATAATACAATTATGTGTATTCAGTATCATTGTAAATCCAAGATGGCCAGCGCCACAAAATGTCGGATCACATATTTTTATAACTATTAAGTAACCATACTTCAGTCAAATAGGCTGTGGAATGTTTACTAACATTGCGTTGCTAAGCATTTTCTGACAGGCAGTTGTTATTAACAAATGGCACTAATAACAATTTTAAACTTTGGCGACTATATATATTAGATCACACATCTGATATGTATAGTCGAGTACGGATAGTTGCTAAAACTCGCACTATATAGGAATAGTACCTTGTAATTATTATCGCGATTAAGCACCGAAGAAGAAATGTAAGTTATTACTAAATGATTTATTATATTATATTACAATTATATTATTTATTATTACCTTTGTACAACCAAAGAGTGTCAGCTACTGCACAATAGTCACAAACACACCCGTCGAGCGGTGGGCAAAGTGTTCTCAACTTTAGATAAGTGTGCTCAATCCGATATATTTTTGGTTGCAGCTAATGCTAGGTATTATTATTTAATTTTTTAGGCTATTATGGCGTAGGTATTTTCGCTTTTGTATGGGAGTATGTATGTATCTGTTACGGAGTAACTGTTATCTGTGGCTATCTGTGGCGTGGTCTGTATTTGAGTTCGTGAGATTTTTATGTGTTAAAATACCAAAAAAAACCATTTATAGTCCTGAGAGAAAAATGGTTAGCAATGTTTTAAATAATTAGTTTGAACTATCTTTTTCTAAATAAAACACTACTACTACTACATCAGTGGCCAATATAACCTGTAGGTATTTCTTATTCACTACAATAAATGCCTATTTCCCTCAATATCTCCTAAACATTTGCCTTTTCGCCATTCAATATTTTTTTTGAGGAATCAGGGTTTCATTTGATATGTTTAGATTACATAGCTTAATTTATTTACGTTTAATAGATAAGAATAATACTAAAATACTAAAGCAGGAGGCTCGCCAATAACTTTAGCATCTAGAGCGTCGAGGCCTACTCGACCTTTACCTATAAGGTAAGCTCTGGTGAGGTTCTGCGTCTAAGGTAAGCTCTGATGAAGCCTCCGTTATGGCGACAACCTGGTACTGGTAGGTGGTAAGTACTTGAGCCAAAGTACACCTCAGCCAGTATGCAATATAAATTTTAGAACATCCCAAAGGATATGTACCACAATGTTGGAATATTCATAAAGTAGAATTATTTAAAAACCCTGAAATCTGAAACAGAAATAAAAAAATAGGCATGTAGTAGTGTGAAAAATGAAATGAACTGAAACTTACATGAAACATCCGATTAGAGATGATTCAATTTCCTCCCGCCACAAATAAAATACAGTACAGAATAAAAGGCTGTGAATTAAGCACACAGAGAACCGCTCCAAAGATAAAACGACAATCGTAATTAAAAACTTTGCAATGCTAATTCAACCATAAGCAAAATATTCAACATTATGTTCAGATTCAACCTGCCTAAACAGCACGCGCTGTCATATATATGTCAAAATCTCAGAACGCACGAAGTGGGTACGGGCGATGAGAAAACTGCCTTTTGATATTTAATCATTGATGTATTGTAAACACGCAAAGAAACACTGTACAGTTCCTAGGTTAGTGTTGCCTCGGCCGTGACCAAACTGAAAGTGAACTCGTCCGTCCGCACTCCGCCTAGACTCTGCGTAACGCCGGTACATGGCGCTTGTGTTCCTTTCCGGTGAATATATTATAGAGGGCGCATGTGAATCGGCAAATGTTTAGAAAATATAATTCCACAGACACACATGTGACACATGCATAGATACACATGTTAAACTTATAGCACTCCACCTTTTTGCGTCGGGGGTTAAAAATTACATTGATAGTGAGACATAACTTTACGCAATAATATAATGATGAATCACTGGTAATTTAAACAAAAATAGTTTCGATTTTGATATTGTTAATAACACATCATCACTAATATCAATCAACAGTGAAAAAATGAAAACCACATCCAGTTTCGTTTGATTTAACGCTGACATTTCGGCGCGCTTTTTCTGTGACGTCATAGACGTCGTAGTCCGTGTTTAGTTCTTTATTGATTATGTAACATTTATGTGTAGTCATAAAACGTACCTATTATTATTAAAAAGGATAGAAAAACTTATTTTCAATATTGTATTGTGGAGTCTTGTGCATATTCCCATAAATATTCATTATAAATAACCAAATTGTTGTTGATCTGCGAAAGTTGTCGAGATATAGGGTTGTAAGGCGTAAAGTTGGTATTTTTTATTTGCTGATTCTTGTTTTAAGGTATTTTTTAACATATTACATATTTGATGGTTAGACTGAGTTCCAGTAAACACAATGACAGTAAAATCGTATAGTATAACTAAGAAATAGAGGTAAAATTACAATATTTCTGCATTCTAATTATGACAACCCTAAAGATGATGACATATGGTTTGTTTACAAAGATTCCATATCTTATTTGGCTCAAGTATAAATAAAAAAACTAGAAACTGGAAAATAAAATAAAAATAAAAAAAAATAAAAACAGTAAACAACAATCTGCATCATTGTTCTGTTTTACAATAAAACTTATTTTATAAGATTGTGACGACATCTAAATAAAGGAAAATATAGTTTAGCGCCATCTCACGAATACAAGTCGAACTACGTAGTAACTATTGATCCCCATAACGCAATAACAGTTCTCGTGCTGATTGGTACGACAATATCCCAACATCAACCGTTGGGCAGCGACCCTCTATTCCGTTCCTCAATATACCGTCGCAGTCGTAGAAAAACGGCGGATTTGCTTTATTGACGATTTATGTTTTTGACATAAGCCTACAACTGAAAAAAAAAGGAACCGTTTTTAAAGCTCATACACACAGTTACATTTTCAGATTTCATTAATAGAAACAGCCGTTTTCAAAATATTACGTTGTACATCATTTGAAAACTTTAAAGTGCTCTCCTGTAAAGTTACTTTAAATCAAATCCGTCGTCTTTCTACGACGACGAGGATAGAATTTTAGCTTTATCTCCTTAATAGAAAACTGCGGTAAAAAACGATTTGATATTAACGACTACAAATATATAACTCAGGAAAGCATATACAATATGCTTGTAGTACTTTTCTTCTAACCACTTGGCATTTATTCTTAGTGAAAATAACCTTCAGTCATCGCAACATTCGAACCGTCGAAGCGATCATCGTAAGTGTTTCGTAATCGCGCTGCACTTGCTACATTCGTCATTCCGTGTTTAAATGGAGTGTTTTAAACACTTCTCTTAAACACAGAATTTGTGTAATATGTTAAATTGTTTAAGAAAGCACTAGCAACCCGCCCAGGTGTAGCAGATTTTTTTCTGCCATCTCTGACAACACATATGTACCCTATGGGGATAGGCTCTATTTTAATCTAGATAGAATTCAGAAATAGAATGTCTAACTCCATCAAATCCACAAAAATCGCCTTGAAGTTTTGTTTAAAAACTTTCTAGGAATATTTTTTCGTCGATTGTTCGTGTTAATTTTAGAAGAGAAACATCTAGTGTTGCCATAATTTAATAGTTATTATTAAGAGTAATAATCGTGTACACAACATTTTGACAACAAAACATAACATTTTGGAGCCAATAACCTACCATTTTGATACTCGCGTAATAAAACGTCAGACGGTCAGAGTCAGATCAGTCTTCCTGACTTACTGCTATCTTGATTACCAGGGTAGCGTAGAGTAGTTAGAGTAGTACGAGAGAACGTAAGGACGGACATACATACGTAGGTACAGTTCAACCTTATAACCCTTCTTTTGCCTCCACTGCAGTCAGGTAAAAAGGCCCAAAATCTCGCAATAGCTATGGGGATCAAATTAAGGTGACTGACTTAGCTCCAGGCGTTAGCAGATGATGAAGATGATGATGATGGAATAGCTAACGAAACGGAGTTGTAATACATCTCTGTCTAACCCTTCGAGGTTATACAAGCGTGGGTATATAAAAATGCTGTGTTAGCAGACAATGCATTGTATATGAGTTTAATAATAGTATTGCCGTACTCTAGAATGTTATTTTTATAATAACGATGGCGTTGTTGTGTGGCCACTAAACTACCGATGACAACGCAACTTGCGGATTTACGAGTGTTTTGACAGAACCGGTTATTTAAATAGTCATTTTTTAGCACACCGGAACAACGTCACTGAATCTTAATTTGGCTGCACTGTGCAATATAAACAAATTAATTAAAAAAATAAATTAAAATTGCAATACGCAAAAAAAAATCAATCAGTCGAATAGTGTCGAATACAATCTCATTTATAATGATAGTGAATTGAAATGTGACAAGTTAGGCCTCGGCAGTGAGCTCACACAGTGTACAACCGGCCACTGGCAGCCTGCCCAAGTGATAGAACAGCCTCGCGCTGTCACATTGAGAGCTAAAAACCTTATACAGGCGGTTACGGAAAAGTGTGTTCACATTTTAGGGTCGTATTGTGGACCCCGGGAATGACGTAACATTTTTAATACTTACAGAAATCTTATTTCAAAACTAACAAATTTACCGATAATACTAAAATTTCGTAAGAGAGAGGTAATGAAACTATGGCTTTTTTAAGGATAGTGGCCAAATAAGCAGATGGGTCACCTGACGGAAAGTGACTACCGCCGCCCATGGGCACCTGCAACTTAAGAGTTACAAGTGCGTTGCCGGCCTTTAAGGTGGGAATAGCGGAGGGGGGGGGGGTCTTACGACCTCGGGTAACCTCACTTACTCGGCGAAACACAACACAAGCATATATTACTCCGATCGAGCTAGCCCATACGCGTCGAAGCGTGGCTCTTCCACGATGGCTAATTAATACCAAGGACGAGACATTGATGGGAAGTCAAGAGTTTGAGAGTCCAGTTGTTTAGAAATTTAATCAACATCAGGAAAAGCATGCTCCCAAGAACGATATTTGAAAACGAATTCAAAATCCATTATTTCCAAGCTGAATCAACTATTTTTGATCACACCCATCTGCAACATGCTGTATACGTACGCGAAGCAAGGGTCCATTTTGATCACACCCATCTGCAACATGCTGTATACGTACACGAAGCAAGGGTCCATTTTGATCACACCGATCTGCAACATGCTGTATACGTACGCGAAGCAAGGGTCCATTTTGATCACACCTATCTGCAACATGCTGTATACGTACGCGAAGCAAGGGTCCATTTTGATCACACCTATCTGCAACATGCTGTATACGTACGCGAAGCAAGGGTCCATTTTGATCACACCTATCTGCAACATGCTGTATACGTACGCGAAGCAAGGGTCCATTTTGATCACACCTATCTGCAACATGCTGTATACGTACGCGAAGCAAGGGTCCATTTTGATCACACCTATCTGCAACTTGCAACATACTGTATACGTACACGAAGCAAGGGTCCATTTTGATCACACCTATCTGCAACATGCAACATGCTGTATACGTACGCGAAGCAAGGGTCCATTTTGGCATGAATATATTAAATGTTTGGACAATTTAACATTATGACAATTATAAATTTAAGTATGCATCATCGCCGGGAGTCGCTCGCGGTGACATTACCGAGGCGCTCTATGGGTCGTTTTGCTCGCGTTAAATATAAATTATATGTACATCTAGCTTTGCGTACTTGCCAACAGATTACCATATTCGTAGACGGCTATGCTTACTACTCTCTTCATATGAAGTATAGCTTAATACAAATAGCTAATAGCGTACCTAAATAGATTGTCTATCTGACACTGAAAGAACAAGCAGATTTGTAATGTTTTAATAATAATAATGTTTCTTATTATTTCTCATACATAACTTACTAATGTTGCCTCAATTTGTGCTACATATAATGTAGCACAAATTGAGGCAACATTAGTAAGTTATTCAGAATACTTTATTGGAAATACTCGTTTCTTACCGTAATTTACAATACCTCAATGATGAGACTTAAAATTAGAAATAAAATAATATACACCAAACCAAAAATAACAAAATGATGATTTGGACTTAAGAAGAAATGTGGTGATGTCTGTAAATTTAAATGAACAACATCTTCTTCGGATTAATAATTTTCTTTTTTATATATATAAATAGGCAAGACAAAACAGTTAAGAACCATTACCATTATCCTACGTTTGTCAATCGAATTTCTTTATCTCTTTTTGTTAAGTATCTACGAGTTTCAGCCAATAGCTACTTACATCTTACATCAATAAAAGATCAGCAATTTTTTTTTAAATTTAAATTATATGAGAACATCTAAAAACAGTTAAAAGCGTCCAGTATACTTGTTGACCTGTCACAAAAAGTCTATACACAGGTACTCGACTGAGTCCACAGTCAAACTGTTTAAAGCAGTTTTGTGGACCTTTATACTAAAACTAGCGGCCCGCTACGGCTTCGCACGGGTATAAAATATATAGCCTATGTCATTCACTGAAACAATGATTAAAATCAATCCAGTAGTTATGTAATTATTTACGACATCACATTAGAAACCTCAAAATTAACAGTATTTCTCCACTATTTAATGGATGTTATTATACATATAAACCTTCCTCTTCAATCACTCTATCTATTAAAAAAAACCGCGTCAAAATCCGTTGCGTAGTTTTAAAGATTTAAGCATACATAGGGATATAGGGACAGGGAAAGCAACTTTGTTTTATACTATGTAGTGATAAGGCTTAAAAAATGTCAAAATAAATAGAAAAAAAAAATGACAGTTCAAGTTATACTGGCCAATGTAATAAAAGAACACATTTAAAACCTAATGAATTATGGTCGGATATCGACCAGCAGGCGATTATGGTCGGGTATCAACAAGCAGGCGATTATGGTCGGGTATCGACCAACAGGCGATTATGGTCGAATATCTTTAGTGTTAGTAAATTGCTTAATCTTCTGAGAATATAAAGTGTCTTGGATATAATTTTTTTGGATTCTGTCACATCTAACTTTTCGAAGTTTTTTATGTTTGTTAGAAGCTAATTATCATACTTAATTATGTTAGTACCATCAATGGGAACCTGCATAAAGATCGAAAGTCAAAGTTATCTATTTTTTTAACTTAAATTCTACTTAGCAACTATTTGACTAAAATAATTTAATTAGTATCCCATATTTATAATTTGTTGATGACTAACGTTGAATAGTTAGTTTTAGAAACCATCTTCAATAATCTACTTTTTACTTTAGCTAGCCGATCCGAAATTTTATTAACGTTTTAAAAATGACTGCGGATTTTTTTTCGCTAAAAATGAGTGATAACAAGCTACTTTCGTCAAACTCGTTGATTTTGTGGCCGCAGCTTGTATAGGAAGTAATCAGGCGATAGCTTCCGACGTCATCTGCACCCCAGCCCGCACCCCTTTGTCGCCTGAAGATATTACATATTTGACGGCTCACTCACTCAGTTAGCTATCAAAGGTAGCAGGATAACATATTGATCTAGTAGTATGCTAGTGGAGAAATTATACGTGACGAATTCATACACATTCTGCTCATAGCCTACACATCTGTGTGTTTCTGTACTCCGTGTCTCGGAATGACAAATGGTAGCTTTTTGGTGGTCTCGTTGTTTTTAGGTGTGTTATTATTTTAAATTGTAAAACCAAACATTAAAAGATATACGTTTTTTTACTCACGTGTATATTTCGGGGATGCCCGACTAATTTCGAAATATACACGTGAGTAAAAGCGTATATCTTAACTAATATTATTTATTATATTGTCTTTTATGTTTAAGTAATATTTTAGACCGTACTTCAATATAAAAATATTATAGAAGTATATGATGGAAGCGCGCACCCTCGCTCCATCAATAATTGTGTCGTTTGTCATTGTCAAGGAAATCGTTCCTACATAAATGTAATGTAATGTTTTTCTCTCGTCGTTTTAGGAAATGAACATCGTGAGTTTACAAGTGTGTGTCGTCGTTATACTGTAATGAGTTTGATTGGCTGTTTACGAAGTGATAATTCAAGTGACTTGAATTATTACTCGAGGTAGTCGATTTCAATTAGAGCGTTGATTTTTGTAGTCAAATTTGCCTGTGATTTAATTCAAAAACACAACACATCTATCATGGAGACATTTTGTGTTGTATTTTGTAAATTTAAGCACCACAAGACTAGTTGTTTTTTTTAGTAAATATTTATAGAATCTGTATGTAGTTAATAACAAATAAAAAAAATGTAAACAGTTATAATATTATCTATGTATTAACGGGAATTAACGCGATCACGAAAAGGTATTACATCTGACACTGTCCTCTGCCTGTGACCACGGTCAGTGCAACCTGGTCGAAACGTCAGGCAATTCAGAGGTATGTAATACCTTTTCGTGATCGCGTTAATTCCCGTTAATACATAGATAATATTATATCATGGAACGCGAAAGTTTAAAAGTTAGTAAAGTAAATAGTTACTTCCTAATTCATTGAACTATTTCCCACAGGCCCACGTGGCCACGTGTTTTAAGAAAACTGGTAAAATAATGTTTCCTTATCTTTTTATTCTTGCCTTTTAGTCTTATAACAATAGATGGGGATGACACAAATACTCATTATTGTAAAGCTTCGATTATACAGGGTGTATTTGACAATAGAACACTTACTCAAATCACTGAAAGGTGAAACTATGACTCAGGGGCAGTTACAATAAAAAATTAAAATAAAAAAGTTATGAACGTTTGAATTTTCAACTATTCTCATTTAGATTTTCTTAATAACATAATAAAAAATCCAAAATAAAAAATATGTACTCGTAAATTGTAAATGGATAGTTTTTTTTTCAAAAATTCTTATTGTAACTGCATGCTAGAGTCATGCCCTTTCAAGTAAGTGTACTATTTTCAAATACACCCTGTACTAATATCTGCAACTGCGAGTGTCATCAAAGCACTTAACTAACTAACACAAAATCCGCTTCCATGAATATCAAGTTCGAGGTGTGTACAAAATACTAATCTCTAAGGTTTAAATTAAATTACAAGGTACCAGGCTAACAGCAAAAGTTAGGAGTTCTAACAAATTAACAGTTCAGTACAATCAGACTTAATAAGACTCACCTGGCTATTGTGCCCACACTAGGCTGTGTCTAACTACGAATACACTGAACAAAATCTATTGAAGACAATTTTCTTAAACGAGCTGGAAGGCAATGTGCCAACTGCTCTGCTCTTGTTCTTTTAAAATTTTCTCTCTGTACAATCATGTAGTTTAGTGAAACTATTGTTGAAAATTGGTTGAGAGCAGTGTTGCCAACTTGGGACTTGTCTACCCAAATTTATGAGATATTAATTAATGTTTTTTTTTGCTTAAAAATTTTCGCGTTCCATGATTTTTGAAGTGAAAACTTCTTTAGGCACGTGCACTTTTGCTATGGGAAAAAAGCACTGAACTCGTTACTGTCACGCTAATGATACATATATAGATCCACTAGAGGATGCTAATCTACACATTGAGTTCTGTCAGCTCCTTATTAATTAATTTTTAAAAATATAATTAGTTCCATAAAGTACTTATTGTATGCACAATTCATATGGTAAAATAAACAAAAACATAATTAACTTTTAAACTTTCGCGTTCCATGATATAATATTATCTACGTATGAACGGGAATTAACGCGATCACGAAAAGGTATTACATACTTCTGAATTGCCTGACGTTTCGACCAGGTTGAAAACATAATTGTAATAAAATTAAGGTCGAAATTTATAACGTGCATAGTGCTCAATGTGCATAGACACGGCGGTGCCCCCGCCAAGTCGAGCAAAAAAGCGACACGGCCGTACCATCCTTTTCACGAAACAGTTCAGACCATTTTCGACCCCGTATAACTTGGTTGTGGATAGAACTAGAAGCCTGAATTTTCAGTAATCAAGCAGGCATTGTATGAACACGGTATATTTCAAATTTCATTCAATTTGAACCAGTAGCTTAAGAATTATAACTAGTCAAAGTTTCTTAATTTTGTAAACCACTGACTGACTGACTGATCATCAAAATTCTAAGGTATTTCTAGCAGACATAGCAGCTTCAAATTTAGTATACTATTAGTGTTTAGTGTATAAATCAAGGAAAAACTAAAATATTTTGTAATTTCGGTTCAGTTTTCTGGATACACCAACTGCATAAATAACTTTGTAATCCCATATAAATATATAGGGTTACAAAGTTACATTTGCAGTAAATGAATCTGTGTAGTTATATATGTATAAATTAATGGAATAATAGGTGTAGATAGGTACCTAGATATAATTATGTCCAAAGGTAACTTGTAAAATGGTCAACGGAATGAAAAAGCAAGAATGGGACATGTCTCATGAAGTTGTAAAAATGTACCAACAATAAAAATAAAATTAATAAAAAAAAAAGGACGAGAACATAATTATAAAAATAGGAGCAAAAGTCATGTTAAGGCGAAATATTGACGTGAGTCTTGGTTTCGTTAATGGTTCTATCGGTATAGTGCAAAGAGTAAAGGTTGATCCCGAAAATACAACAAAAAAATGAAGAAAATATACATTACATTTAATAAAAGACATGTTTGCGAGCTTGGTCCGGTCAAAACTCAATTTGAAATTATTAATAGGGCTTATGTTCATCGCGAACAGTTTCCCATATGTATAGCCTAAGCTATAACTATACACAAAAGTCAGGGCCTAAGTCTAAACAATGCGCCGATGGATATCGGTTCTGCAGTATTCACATCCGGTCAAGCTTACGTGGCACTTTCGATAGTTACAAGTCTGGGCGGATTACATTTAATTAATGTCGATTTTGGAATCCTCAATTTGTGAATACAATAGACTAAGAATCATTTACCATCCAGACTTGTCAAAAATTGTAACATGAAAGCCTCCGAGAAAAACCAACAGAGATGGGGAGTGGGCTTTGAGAAAATGTTTTGTTTTTGATGGCATCTCATTTCTTTTTGTAGGTAGGTAGTCTTCCTCTTTTTCTTTTCCGGTACTACTTCTTGAGCTTCAGCTAATCTTTTTCCTCAAAGCCCACTCCCTATCTCTGTTGGTTTTTCTCGGAGGCTTTCATGTTACAATTTTGTATCTATTCAAACAACACTGTAACTGTTGGTTACTAAGAATTGATAGAAAACATGACTGAATATGCTGCAGTCGTTCAAAAACATATATATAGTACAATAAAAATTATGTTTGATATTTTTCACTATTAATGTATGTATTTTCGTCCATATAACATTCTGTTATTGTGACGTAATTTCAAAACAAATACAAGTGAAACAGTATCCGGGAGCAGATCTTGTGACTTTATGTTGGTCGTAAACTGTGAGAAATTGCTCTTTACAAAATATATTTAGCTTTTGGGAGAGTGTTGCCCAATGAGAAATTACGTTTTTACCTTTTCAGAGTTCAACCGACAATCTTGCAGCTCACTAACTGTTATTAAACCCCGACGCAAACATAGGTTTGTGTAAGTTTTAACTATTTATCAGCGTGTCTGTCTGTGGGATCGTAGCTCTGAAACCTAAGTTAAACCACGCCCGATTCGTTGCCGGCTGAACACGTATGCAATACGTGCAATAAGACACACATGAGATTCGACAAGACTTGCGTACTAAATATTTCTTACCGCGGAAAACACGTGAAACAATCGAGATGGGCCATCATCCAAATTTCAATAAAGACAGTGGCTGGGCACTGCCTCCTACCAAGCATTTAATGCTTGGTAGGAGGCAGTGCCCAGCGTTACGTCCCACGAGACAGGTTCGGTTCCAAAAAGTGACACAGTCAGTGTACGTGTCTACCACGGTGCCTGTTGGCACTTATTGGTTGGTGGTAATGTCGCCAATCCAGTGTGACGTCTGACACTATCGCAGTTAGACACTTCACTGCTAGTCGGGCATCCTCGAAATACACAAGTGAGTCAGACCGTATATCGTTAATAAATACGAATACCACACACGAAAGCTTATATTCTTTTACAATAGAACCTAAATACAGTAAATCTTGCCGAATCTTTCATAGAGTCGAGATTATTAATGTTTATAATAGGGATTATCTGTTCTTTAACAGGCTACCGAGTGTCTGGGAGATTCAGGGATTTCCATTTTAGCTTAATCCGAAACCCTGTATTTAAAATCCTGTGATTGAACACCGTGTAGTTATGGAAGGTTCAAGTCTGACGTACCAAGCTATTAGCTACAATAAGATGAAGATCCGTGGGCACCTCTACAGTAAAAAAAAACGATTCACTGCATATCTATAACTTTCTTCTCATATCCAAAATTATCTAGAATCTCAATAAGTATTAACGAATATTTATGCTAAAACAAATACTTATTTACAGAAGGCTTACTCAATAAAGACACACGATTAGCGACTCTAACTACGATGGCTTAAAGTATAAATTTCAGAAGCGCGCATCGCAATCAATCAATGCAACATTTATATTTAAAACGCAATCTGTTATGTGTCTTATTACTGTATGGTAGAACTCGTTGTGCTTTGCGATCGATCTACCTTCACCTAATGGCTCTGTGTAATATTGGTCAGCTGATGTACGTGCAGTGCATATTTCTAATGCGGAGACACGATTGAAGAGTTTTTTCTCCTTGGATACCGAGAAAATTAGTAACTACTGTTAGGCGTTGTCAGAGTACAGAAAAAAGAACATAGGGATTTCATCCAGAAGTCATCTATATGTCATCTGAGCGTGACGGTCACGCGAGCTCAGTGCTTTCTCCCCATACCAAAAGTGCCCAACATGCCTAAAGGAGTTTTCACTTCAAAAAGTGATGCCATCTACTAGTGACATCATCATAAGTACATACAGATTCCGGTATCCCTGGATATTTCGTGTCGTTAAATATGTCACCACGTATTTAGTTCACAAGTTTATCAAAGTAAAGACAACACTTGCACAGACAAATTAGTATATTGTTTTCACTTTTATTAAACTAATTATATTTTTAACGATTAATTAATAAGGAGCTGACAAAACTCAATGTGTAGATTAGCGCCCTCTAGTGGATCTATATATGGATTATTAGCGTGACGGTAACGAGTTCAGTGCTTTTTCCCCATAGCAAAAGTGCACAAACGTGCCTAAAGAAGTTTGCACTTCAAAAAGTACGGAATTAATTGACAAATACATACAACATACATACATTGACGCGAGTGGAGCCGCAAGGAAAAATCCTTTATTCACAGACTGTGCAATGAATATTGAAACAGAAATAAAAATTGTCTTGTTATTTATTCATTCCTCCATTAAAATCATTCCGTACAGGCTTTCAATTAAATAAATAAACTGTATAGATGGATTAAAGACTGCCTCTCGTGTGTTTTTATTCATTTTGTATTCTGATTGAGAGAAAAACGTGGGTTGAAATATGAGTGTGTGACATCGGTGTTGTTTATTTTTAAGGCGAATGTGATAAGATCACTTGAACATCAAGAGTTGCTTAATCGTTTTGGTGTTCCGTATCTACGGAGTGTTACAGAAAGGTGTGGTCTAATATTAGGAGCGTTATGTGCAGCCGACAAATAATTGTGTTAACTTGATAAAATCTTGAAATGCTTTTTCTAGTTTAGGTGCCGATTTCTAAACAACCTGTTATGAATTTTCATATCAATTTCAAGCAGACATTTTCAGAAACATCCTTGGTATTAAATACCCATAGTTTCGTGCCTGTCAGCCCTCTCTCATACGAAATATTAGCTTTAGCGGTCAATTTCCAAGTTCAATTTGTGAGTTTCCAAACAAAATTTCTATATTAAAAATCACGGATTTTTCTTAAACTGTTAGCGCTGTTATTTACGGAATTTACCATACGACCCTACAATACGACGACAAACCTTGTACACTGATATAATAAAGCCGAAGGGTTTGTTGTTTTGGTTCCACCTCTGGAATTACCCGGCAGATTACAAAAAATATTTCTGGAATTTGTTGTTCAGACTCTAGACTTCTTATAGGCTAAACATTACGCCATGACTCTTAGAGGCAGAGCAGTGACAAGTGAAAAGGTAATTCTACTAATATTATAAACGTGAAAGTTTGTGAGGATGTATGAATGTATGGATGTTTATTGCTCTTTCACGCAAACACTATTAAACCGCTTGCGATGAAACTTAGTATGTAGATAGCTGGTCACCTGGATTAAAACATAGGCTACTTTACCCCTTCTTATTATATATTTATTATTCTATTCAGTAGCTTTCAACATACTGGTATATATTCGATCTCTCTGAAGAAGCGCGGTAAGCACAATGTCTTGCTCGTTTCTTATCAGTATATGTAGTGTATCAATGATGTACCGATCAACATCTTGGTCATGAGCTGAAGGTTGTTTACATTTTTGGCCACCCACCAAACAGTAAAGTAGCCTCACACACTTGACACCCAATTTCTGAGAGGCTGATCAAAATATTATTAAACTAAAAAAGCTGACAAGTTAACAGCTGTGGCAGATCAGTTTCACAAGAAACGTTGATCAAAGAAAAAATTGCTAACATCATTCGAACGGCAATAAGAACGACATTCAATTTTGCAGTTAAATTTGACAGCTCTGTTAACTAATGCGATGATCAAATCAAAGTGGTCTTATCAGGCTTTCAGTACATAATTGACAAGAAGTTTGAAATAGGTAATTAGTTAATTTTTAACGTGGGAGAGCCATGCTTCGGCACGTATGGGTCGGCTCGACTGCGCTCGATACCACGGCCTCACAGAAAACCGGCAGTGAAGCAATGTTTAACCCTTCCCTCTCCCCTATTCCCGTCCTTCCCCTTTCACCCCTCTCCTCCCCTCTAATCCCTCTCTCCCCTCTTCCCACTCTGCAGACAGTTGAAGTTTTCACAGAATGTGTATTTCTGTTGGCGCTATAACCATAAATAATAAAAACAAAATTTAATTAAAATTAAAGGGGTCTCCCTTACTAGAAACATGTTTTTTTTACCCGATCTAAATATTTTGTTCGACGATGGTACGGACCCTTGGCCTTCGTGTCCGGGCTTGCGTTTGGCGGGTTTTTTAAAGCTCTATATGTATAACATCTAGTATTCGGTACCAGGATCACATATGAGCAGACAGGCAGGCAATAAAATAAATGAACATTCAAAATGCTTCAATGAAAACGTTTCATTTCGTAATCAGATTGTGTGCTCGGGGAAACCGCTGTGTATTTAGGTACTGTTTACAAATAAACAAACAATAGTTGTGTATTCAAGGTGATTTTATGACTCATGTTCAACCCCATTGAAAGATAAGATTTTTAATAACTTTTCAACATGTTTGGACATGTTATTGTATACTCCATACTAACTTGATGTGTTACTACGTATGTCTGTCTAACTATTTATGATTTTTTTATGGGATAGGCGGCAAACGAGCAGGCGGGTCACCTGATGGTAAGTGACAAGAGTCAGCAGTGCATTGTCGGCCTTTGAGATGGGAGTACGCTCTTTTCTTGAAGGTTTGAAGGTCGTCTCGGTCCGGAAATACCGCAAATAGAGAACCGCACAGTGGTGGATTGTCAATTATCCAAGTGATGGGGATGAAAAGTTTGTCGCGTCCCAGAATATGTTAGTAGTCTTTTTAAATTGCCTTGTTGAGTTGTGAGTTTTTTTGTTAGTAATTGGGTTGTTTCCCAGAAGGGCGGCTCAAATTCGATTTAGTGATTCCTTGTTCTGTTTCCTTCAGGCTCATTCGAACAGAAAACATTTGTTAAAAATTAAAATCCAAATCGATGGATAAAAAAAGGTAGGAACGTGTTGGTACCTTCTTAGTCATTGTAAATACTTTTTTATTATTCCCTAATATTACTTAATAGGTAGTTCATAACTGTTCATAATCAAATGAGTAAATACATGAAAACTTTGGCCACAGAGGTAGATATTATCAACAGATGTGTAAAAAATGTTTATTACTATTCTCTCTAGTCATTGTCTCCTATCATAGAACCATCCTGTAAATTAATAATAATAACATTCTAGGACATTCTACACAGCGCCATCCAGACACTGACTAAGCATAGCCTTTACTGTGGGCTCTGGAACACGTATATACATACTTAGATACCTATTTTTAAAGTAAATACATACATATTAAACATAGAAACACACAGACATCGCCTCTGACGCTGTAGTGGACTGTTGAAAAATGACATGTCTGACCATCCAAAATTCTCCTTTTGCGTCACTCTTCACAGTGCCATGGCAGGGCTCTCTAACAGAATTTTTGATTACATTTTTTAATGTTTCTTGGTGTCATGGCCGCGTACAAAGTACTCAGTTATTTTAATATTAGAAAGATGTCCTTCCACTACTCGTATTACTCCATAGATTATGTCACACGAATTTCATGATTTCACGAATTTCAGGAGGAACGGTGCTGTGACCGACCAACAGAAAGAGGGTACTCCGACCAGGTTAGGTGACCATACCTGACGGACCGCGGCTCAACGGTTGCTGAAGAGACGATGTCAATTTATATATAAATAATTTATATGTAGTTCGCCCTGTCTTAA
This sequence comes from Callimorpha dominula, assembly GCA_949752705.1. Classification (NCBI taxonomy): domain Eukaryota; kingdom Metazoa; phylum Arthropoda; class Insecta; order Lepidoptera; family Erebidae; genus Callimorpha; species Callimorpha dominula. Next base: position 184,627 of record OX457020.1, read on the forward strand.
CTAGATGGCGCTGAAGTTCTTGCTGTAAGTGAATGTCCACAGACAAAACTACAAAAAATAGAAGATCGGGGTAGTTTTTGGTGTAACAAAAAACTCCTTACCCATTATGTACTTGTAGTAGTTGCCAGGAACGACGACACACTCACTAAGCACTTATTGTACTTGTTAATTACCTGTAAGCAACAAACACCAGAATTAAAGTCATCAGTTCAATTAATTAGTAAACGGGCTCGGACTTCCCGGTTGTTATCCATCCCAGTTATGGGAACGCAAGCCTAGCTCTGACCTGCTGGAGCTATAGCTCTCTCTCTCTCTCTCTCTTTCTCTCTCCTTCCACTTATCTATCTTTAATTTTCAATAAACTTAATTCTCAAAGTATCAAGTACCTTGCAATAGGCTTGGCCTCTATTACGAAAGTGGGACCAAATCATAGCAAAATGTGTGTGTTTAATATGTCTCTGTTTACCCCTTCGAGGATACAGGCGTGAGTGTATGTGTCCAATAAAAGGGCCAATGGGAGTATAATTTTATGGAAAACCCGAACTATTTAAATTTCCCCCTGGCGGTACTCGATGCAGAAAGAACGTGGCTGTGAATCTTGGACCTATTAAAGGTGAAATCCTCGACATCAGCTGAAAGCCACCCTGGACACCTAATTCGAATTTATAAATGTTTAGATCCTTAGATTGTTTCGGAGTTCCTTCTTCTCAAGGCTAGTCACAAGAAATGTTGGCACTATCTAGTTTTAACCATCGAAAAAAACCGAGGTTTTTAAGAAGTTCTTAAGTCAACCCATATATTTTTAACCGACTCCAAATAGCCTTAAAAATTAAACGCCTCCTCTCAAAACTTCATGCCTCCACTTCATGGATTCACGTGGAGGCATCAAGTTGAAATTAACATCAAATACTCATGTAGCTGCGGTCCCTTGAAGCTGAAAAAAAAATCAAGCTTCTAAGTCAACATAACCAATAGAGTCATTTAAGCCTTATCATTTAAAACATTTGAACATTTCGCAAGTAAATCAAAACCTATATACAACCGGTACTTCCCATTCATCTAGAGTCATGAAATTTGGTAAATTTGTTGTTATATCACATATAGATACATATTTCTTGTGATTACAAACTCACATTTTGCTCATACCATATCATGAAAATCTGTTGCTGGCTCACGGGCTATATATATATATCAGTGGAGTGTCGAATGAAGAAAGAAATTAAAAATGTTGTCTTGAGCGAGTACCAGGAGAACATAATATATACTGTAATATATACTGTCTTCCCAAATATATAAATAAATGCTCTGCTGATATGTAGCCATAGAGTACATTAGCTTATGTATACTCTAAGTATGTAGCTGTTTATCTACGATTACTTTTATATAAAAAACTTCCCATAAAAGAGGAATACTCTTTAATCTTATATTCTCCCGATACTATGAGCTCTCATGAACTCATACAATATTTATATTAAAAGTAAAAAGCAAACGGGTCCTCGGTAAATATTTAATTTTATGAATGCGTATTTAAGAGCTCCGCAGTCAAACTATAACTTTGAAGTGGCAAATAAAGAGACAGTCTGTCCGGTACAACATACGTTACCCACTTGGAACACCAGAAATCTTTATAACCAAAATGGGGTGGTTCTGAGGGTTCCGTTACTCAAAACTTTGTTGTCCGTCTGCCTGTCTGTCTGTCAAGACCATTTTTCTCAGGAACCCATTGATGCATCAAGTTAAAATTAATACCAAATACGTATGTCTGCGGTCCCTTGAAGCTGTAAAAAAATCAAGCTACCGTTGACTTACAACGCAATCAAAAGATACACCCATTTAAGCCTTAGATTTAACCAAATTTGAACATTTCACTGGTAGATTAATACTTGTAGAGTGTTTCCCTTTGACCTAGAATCATTAAATTTGGTAAGAACCAAGGTCTGACAGCAAGAATTAAATCTTCAAGAATCTATTCCTGAGATAGACACCATCTACATGCAAGTTTGTTTTCTTACTAAGCCCTCGGTGCGCGAGCCAGACTCGCACTTGGCTGTTTTTTTATTAATCATAATATTCAAAACCACTATTTGTCTTTTGAACCGACGAAAAAAAAAGAGGTTCTCAATTCGACCGGATATATATATTTTTTTATGATGATTTTGAAGTTAGTCTCTTACTGGATAACATACAGCCATGATGTGAGTTTATTTCTAGAATTACTCTCAAATAATATCAGAAGTGTAATCCCACGTCGGCCGTACCTCTGTGGAGGGAGTGAGAGGTGAAGCACTACCGCGATGTCCTCCGAGCCTCTGAGACGCACTCACAGATATTTGATATTTTACGAGGGAAACTAAAATGATTACAGCGCAATGCTACAGTAGTGTTAATAAAATTTCAACATTTCAAAGTCTCGCCTTCAATCAAATCTACTGAAGTGATTAACTTAAATATATATCAGTGAAGTGTGGATAGTGCACGGTTCTGTAATGTCTGTGGTGCAGTTAGGGTTGCCAACTTATTTTCAGATAATCAACTTCTAAAAAAGTATATAAACGATTTTAAGTATTTGTTGGGTTCTCCGTTGGTCGAGAAATAAAAGACTGTGGACTGTATATAGGCGCGCTGGTGTATTTGAAAGCAGGAACAAGGATACAATGTTGAGCGGTGATGGTGACGGTAGATGAGTGCCGGCGGTGGTCCTGCTGTTGCAGATGTACTCCTGCGCCCCCCTCCCACGTACAGCAGTAGGGATGCGACGCGACTTTAGTAGATTTGCGCTGGCGGCCATATTAAATAAATAGTAAGCAAATACTTCAATAATTACCTATGTAAGTGTTTATTAAGCATTAGTGTAATGATTGAAAATAAAGTATTTTCACATACTTTTTTTGTAGTGAATATGGGACAAACAAGCAGATGGGTCACCTAATGGTAAATGACTACCGCTGCCCATTGGCACCTGCAACTCAAGAGTCACAAGTGAAGGTGTGGGTTGGGCAAGGGTGGAAGAGAGGGAGAGGTGGGAGGGAAGGCTTAGGGCCTCCGGAAACCTAACTCACTCGGCGAAAAGCAAATTGCTTCACTGCCAGTTTTCTGTGAGGCCGTGGTATCGCACCGGTCGAGCCGGCCCATACGTACCGAAGCATGGCTCTACTACGATATAATATTATTTTAACTCAAAAGTATATAGTATATTTAGGGGAAATAAACTAGATACGTTATTATAAAGTATGGTTGACAACCCTAAGTGCGGTGTGTTGCGGTGTCCTAGGTTGAGCAGTATTTCTGGCTTCCTGGGTCAAGTATAAAATAAATTAATTTTAGGAAACTCTCTAAGATAGTATTAATAATAACTATTTAAAATGATCTTACCCTGACCATAACGATAATATATACACTACGAATTTAAGATATTAATCTTTGAAATGTTAGTTAATGAATAAGCAGAAGTTAATGAATAGTATCGATGACAAGAAAGTTTATTACAATTGTGACATTTTAATAGCACAAGTTTAGAACGGACGCGGTCACCGCCGGAACCGACACTCCGGGCGTCCGGCCTCCGGCTGCATCCGGATATCGGACTAACTTTATTTTTACCCAACTGCAGAGAAGTGATATGGTTTTCACTAGTTTCTTTGTATATTCCGATATATTATATTTATCCTTAAAGCATTCCAAAGCCTGGATGGATTTTGATGAATGAGTTTTATTTATTTTATTAAGTTGCATTTATTTTTAGAGTTCTGTACCCAAATGGACTACTTAATCTTATTACTAATGCTCCACTGTCCGTCTGTCAGTCAGCGAGCTGTATCTTATGTACCGTAATAGGTAGTTGAGTACCCACGGGGTCGTTGACAGTGGCATGTTATGCAACCACATTTAGCCAAATATTATTTGGTCCCCCCCACTTAGCAGTGGGCAAACCAACTGGGCATTTAGGGACTTAAGGAAAGAAGGGTATATTGATTGAGGAGTGTAAAGAGCAGATCGAGCAGGTCACGGTCGCACACCTGTCACTCGGACTAGTAACAGCCGATAAGTACGAACCCTCTAACAGCTTAATTTTCACCCGAGTAAGTCCCGATCCCGAGGGAATATCAGGATAAAAAGTTGATGATGGATGGTGGTAGGCACACTATTGAACCGATTGCGATAAAACTTGGTATGTAGATAACTGGAGACCTTGATGACCGAGACAACAACACATTTTTGAAGTCAATTTTAACATACTTCTAATTGTCATATCAAAATGACTCTTTGTATGTATATGTGGTTTGAAGGACAATACCACAATTTGGCATCTTAAAGCTGATCTGATTATAAAGCCAAGAGGTGGATAGTGGAACTCTTCACTGGGTACCAGTAAACACCTCCAGTTTGGGCTCATATGATTCAGCTTTTTAAAACAGTAATTATTTTCTCTGAAATCTTCTAAGCAATTAATTCTTTGCCAAAGTTCACAAAAATGGTTGCCTTGAAATAGGTAAAGACCCAGTTCAATACTTTTTTCTCCTCTGATTGTCAACCTGTTTTCTTTTATTTGGTTTTGGTCGAAATTCAGCCAGTGGGCAAGTTCTAGCATTTTCAAAAATTGGACAACGCAAGACGCTTCTAATGTCAC